>OMNZ01108449.1:0-18954 GCA_900303255.1 Lesueurigobius sanzi
TACAGAATACTTGTCTTAAAATGTATTTTGTAACGTATTCAGTTGCTCAATCAGTGTACTGTATTCTGAATACTTTCACCTTGATTTGCATTATATTTGTGTATAAATATGGTGAAAGATTAAAAATATGTAGCAACTGTTTGTCTCTCTCCTTCCTCTCTCTCTGTCTCTCTCCTTTCTTCCTTCCTCTTTCTCTGCCTCTCTCCTTCCTCTCTCTCCATCTTCTCTGTGTCTCTTCATCCTCTCTCTCTTTTTCTCTCTCCTTCCTCTCTCCATCTCCTTCCCCTCTCTCTAGTCTCTTTCCTTCCACTCTCTCTGTCTCTCTCCTTCAGTCTCTCTCCTTCCTCTCTCCCTCTCTGTATTCCTTTTGGTATTTGAAAAGTAACTGTATTCGAAATACCTTCAAATGAGAGAGTATTTGTACCTGAATACAGTTACTCAAAATGAGTATTCTGAATATGTATTTTAAATACATGTATTTAGTTACTCCCCAGCACTGAATATGGCATTGTGTCTATGGACTTCAACAACTGAAAACATCAAATTAAGAAGTAAGTCAGTGCCACTGGGCCACAAATCTCAAACAATAATCATAATAACTTTTGGTTTGTGGCTTAATGAATAGATCATTTTACCTCTGAGCTAACTGCTGGAGTCCTCTATATCTCTCTTATACCATTGTGCCCCAGTTGCGTTGCCTTTTGTCCAGCCATGTGCTCTCAGTTTACTATTTATTCTAGCTTGTTTACATTGAAAAATAATGGACACCTGTAAATCCCTGTTGCATGGCAGGGTTTACGGAGTTGGCAGCGTATGAAGGCCGGTTGAAAATGATTTTACCATGGCTTTGGTTAGAAAGAAAGTGAGTTGAGTTGTTGATAAACATACATTGAGACTGGCAGGGAGCGTAGCATCTACAAACACCGCCTTCATCACGGGGAAATAAAACAAACTATTTTTTATGCTGCGGCTAAACTGTTTTCTGTTCTCTTTTTATATATTCTAATTGGATCCAGACGGACATGTGCATCTTCCCTTTCGTGACTCGGTCAATATTAGCAGCAAAGATTCTAATTTATTGCGGATTACGTTGCATCCTGTATGGTAAATATTAGCAATAACGCAAACCCCTTTGAATTGTACCATGTGTGTGCGAGGATTAGGCACTCAGCATATTCTGTTTGGTTAACTTTGTAACGTAATCCACCGAAATATCCACAATGTTGGCTGCAGCTCCGAAATCTCCCCATTAGAGATATATAGGTTGACACATTTTACTGCGACTGTCTCTCTCCTGCCGTTGCGTACACAAAATAATTTTCAGCAACATTATCCTAAGGGCATGTCTTTGTGATTAAGAGCTATAGACTGACAGTGATAGAGGAGCTTGATTGTGAAAACCTGGATGTGAAAAGATAATGTGCGATCAAATTAAGGCAAAGTATTCCTGTTTTGTTTTGTCAGCCGAGGGATAAAAAGCTATAATAGCGGTTTAGGCCTGTGTCATATAATTGAAGGTCTCAATCATTGTGCTAAGACTCAAGCTAATGTTGACTTACCACTTAACCTTTCAACTAGTTAATTCCAATGTATTCTGGGTTGGTTTCTTATCTGCTCTACTGCCTTCACTGGACTTACAAAATAAAAAAGGAGGAAAAGCCATGAGAGAACATGTGTTTTAGGTCCCTGCATGCCATAGCAAAAACACCTAAGGATATAATGAATGCGTAAAGAGGTCTTAATGGTTTTATGTTTAAGAGCAGCTCTTTTCACATATGGCAATGCTGGCTGGCTTGGCTTAATACTAAAAGTGTGACAAGATTACACTGTATACATTCACTCCATACTGGGTGGAGAGGTATACTAATGTAGCCACAGCTGCCCCGTGATAGACGTAAGTCATGCCCCAGAGTGAAACAATTCAGACATCTAAAATGGCTGCCGGCACTCTGTGATCCACAAGCATTTTCTACCAAACATTTTTGCAAAATTCAATATTTTAAGGTAAGAAAAACTTAAATTAAATTGTTACTGATACTAGAGCAGCCATTCCCAAACTTAAGAGTGTCACGGCCCCCCTTATACATCCGCAGATCTCTTGGGGCCCCCTGATGATAACAATTCACACTATTTAAAAGAGAATCAATTAATTTTGCTTAATTTTGTTTATAAGATACAAGGAAACAGTAACAATACAGTAAATTAGATTATATTTAAACAAATTCATATAAAGTTAATTATAAAATTTATTTTGATGTGATTGATTTGTAGACAACCTCTGGAGGACCCCCAGGGGGCACCGGACCCCACTTTGGGAACCAGTGGTTTAGAGGATTGATACAATGTAAAAGATCTCAATATTTCACAATTTGGTTTAGAGAAAAACATGTTGAAAATGTGTGTATCAAATTTGATACAGCGGGTCATACAGTAATGATAGAGGTCATTTATGCAACTGTTTCAATTGGAATGTATTGTATTGAAGGCTTCAATAAAGAAACATACTTATATCAACTCTTCTTCTCTTTTAAGATACATTCAAAGTATAAGTGACACCATTAGTAAAAATATTGCATTTTTGTGTTTTACATGCATTTGCACACACAAATGCCCAATGTAACAAAAATGATACAATTTAAAACTCATATAAGCAAATTAATATTACATACATTTGTGTTCCTATTTATTTGGTTCAATAAACATCCAAAAAAAATATTTATTTTACAGTTTACAGGGTTAACACAAAGCACTTGACAAACTCAATCCCCTTCACACACCCAACCCACCAACCCCCACAAGTATACACTCATATACACAAAGAATCATTCCCCATTCCATTTTCCACTGGCACCTCCACACCTATCCTTAATCTACGATGACAAACCAAACCCAGAGAAAAATATGTCACAATTTAAATAAATAATAATAAAAAATAAGGCTGACAATTACAAACTATAGAAATAATACATCCTTTTGGTAAAGACCAGGTCATTGAATAGTCCTGTGACCCAGTTTTAAGTCCCGACCTATCAGTGGAGAACTACCGCAATATAATAATGCTTTTTAGTCCAGTTATCACCATTGCAAGATAAAGTTAAAATCTTTTCATAAAACATAACACAACAAAAATTCCATGCCTCTACGACATACAAGAACAGATGAAAACCACACACTGGCTTTAGACTTTCCAACTTTCTGTCATATTGATATTAGTGGTTTGCTTGACGCCCATAACAGCAGCTGAAGTGCGGTCCTGGCGGGATTACTGACTCACACTCCTGTTCTTACTGATACTCCCATATTTACAACATAATGACTAATGGGCCTAGTTTAATCGCCCGCCGCCCAAATTAGAAGCTTAAATGTTTTTTGGACAACTGTTCGCCTGTTCCTTGTCATCGCTGCATCGTCAACAATGCCAACAATATATGGGCTACAGTACAAGCAGCTTTGCCATGTGGATGTAATTTCAACTGGATGTTTTTTTTTTTGTTTTTTTTCCCTTCTATAATACCGCAAATCAAATCAAAAAAAGATTTGGGCTTTGAGGGTAGAAAATAAACCCAGAACTGATGTGCATTACAGCGGGACAAACAAGAGTGAAGGAAAGAGACAAAATCTGAATGTAATGCTTGTGGAGATGTACACAGTTCCTTTGATTACGAGGTATTAGTGTCATAGGCCCATTGGCAGGAAGCAGCGCGCCGTTCACTGCATTGGAACAAACACAAACGTCAATGTCTATTAATTCACTCGTAATCGTATTTGAAAAGATCCGCGCCGCTCCTGCGTTTCCGTCCGGAGCCGCCGTTTTGATTGAGTGCTTTCAGAATCGGTGCAGGAAGTCACACGAACCACAAAAACGGGATGGTGAGAAGAAGTTTTCCTGCTACTTCGTAATAACTACAAGCTATTAAGCATTTGTAACGTGTTGGCGCCTAAATTGATCATTCATAAAACTACAAAGCACACACATTGTTATGAGTTTCCAGAGTAGACACAATGAACATCCCTAAGCTTATACGCGAGCTACCAAAGTTTGTAAATTGGCTGCTGTTTGGCTACATAGTGTACCGGTATGTCCCTGTGTTAGGTGCTGGTGTACTGTATGACTGTGTGGGTTTGAATAAGTCTGATGGCACAGAATCCCAGTCACAGTATTATTATTATTACGAGTAGGACTGGGGACCGTTCAAAATAATTAAGGTCCTACCAATATCGAAAAACAAATTGGAAACAGGTACTGAAAATATATTTTTGTTGGTGGGTCTTGAGAGGGCACTAAAGAAAGTGACTTAGGTGTTTCAGATCAAATAAATGATAAAAACACATGTTTTATTGAATAAATGACCATTATTATTCTGTTCATGGCTCGACAACAAAACTAAAAATGAAGCACGAGTATAAATGACTTAGTTTGAGAATATTAGGCTTGTTGAGAGCAGTTTTGACTAGATTTGACATCTTTACTAAGTCATCTAGAGTTTGGCTTATTTCATGACAATTTGTACTGATTCTCAGGTAATCTCGCTAGGATTAGGAAAAGAAAACCAATTGTCTTACCCAGTTGGCAGATAAATTTAAATAAAAGGTAAAGGAAATAGAAATCTATTGAAACAAGACAAAAACACCTTAGAACAAGCGGTTAGAATTAGGTCGACTAAATCTTAACACGTCAAAACAGCTAAAATTTAGACAAATAAGATGAGTGTGGGTCATTTAAACGTATCTAGGCATTTACTTTTTTGTGTAGATGACAAATAATTTCAGATAGGTATTGGAAAAAGTACCAAGTATCGTTAAAGTACTAGTATCGGAAAAACGATACCCAGCCCTATTTATGAATATACCCCGGGGCTGGTGTGGCAATTGGCTTTATTGTAACCAGTGCGAAACCACACAAAACTACAGATTTCTTTCCATTTAATAAGGAATGTTCCAAATCCAAGTCTTCATTTTCAAATTTAATTTTGTTGTGTTTTTGGGAAGTCAGTGCGTAACCATATTTGTTTAACAATATCAAACGTTTACCTCAAGAAACCCCAGGCTGGACCCAAGTTCCTCATCTGTAACATATTCCCTGTATGTCAAGTACAGACATAGATGCTCTGAGATATAAGCTGCATCTCATATGTTTCACCAATGTAACCACTAAGGCTGTGCACAGAATAGCGTTAAGTCCTGGCCCTTTCTCCCAGTGGCTCCCTCCGTCTCCCCATCCATCAGACTTATCCTGAGTCCATCAAACACAGTCACCACATGGGCACTGGGACGTCTGCATTCACGGTCAGCTGTGTGCGCTCAGACAGGCAGCACATCAAACATCTGTCCAGGCTTCAATCACTCTCAGAGGCAGGGGAGTGCATAGTTAGATGGAGACATGACAAGGAAAACAGATTTGACCAATTTAGACTACATGAAAACTTACACTGTATTGTAACACTTTTATTAGCCCTATCTTTGTGCACAGACATTTAAAGCATGACACCACTTTTATAATATAACTTAATGATTAAAAGTAGGTGAATGCATAGCCTAGACCAGTGGTCCCCAACCTTTTTTGTCTCACGTACCCCTTGGGCCTTTCAACTATACTCTGTGTACCCCCTGCTTTGATGGTTTTGTTGATTAGTTAGAAAGCGAATGACAAAAACTCAGGTAAAAGACAGCTAAATCTCACTCTTTACAGTTAAATGTTTTAAAATGTATTTTTTTTTGAAAAATAATAAACAAAAATACAATTTGTTTAGTCTTATTTTTAATCTGACATTATTCCAAGTACCCCCTACTGACCTCTGGTGTACCCCAAACACTGGCCTAGACTACTTTCAAGGCACTACAATCTCAATTCAATTTGAGTTGCCTTTACTTCCAAAGCACTTTGTGGTACTCTGTGTATGAATGAAGTTTGGTTGATTGATTGATTGATTGATTAAACTCTTAATATTCATATTTTGCTAAAAGTCTATGGAGATTTTGATTAGGTTTTTTATTTCCCAGGAGGAGGCGGGACTGTTCAGCTCCATAGAATCTGGCAATCCAAAGTGTGGGACTTGTCTACTTTTTCATTGGATAATCAGAACCAAAAAAACAAATGTAACTGTGTATGAATCAATAATACAACAATTATTGGTAAAACTTAATATATCTGGGGCATAGATTCAACAATTCAACATACCCTACCTTTAAAATTACATTTTGCTGCAAAAAATTAGGAAATAATCAATAATCAGCAGTAAGAAACCATCATGAACACTTGTTCACTAACTGCTACTAATGTACATTAGTACAAATGTAAATGAACCATTTATGCTGCTGTCTTGTGTTGTTTTAAATTGCTATTTTATTAGATCTCCCTACCTTCTTATGCATGCCCTACAGTTTTATAGACTTATTTTCCTAGTCTGTGAAACCTTCATTGACAATGGCAATAAACTCTATTCTGATTCTAATAAACAAGTAATCATGAACAGTAGAGATCAAGTACTGAGCATCAGTTTTATACTGAATACAAACAAATATAAATTAAGACTCAACTGTAAAGCAAAATGTGTCTTTAACAATGCAATCTGAGTAAAACTGGACACAATTACTTCGTAGCATTCAAGACGACAACAACAGCAACACATTGTGATGGCCAAATCCTGACACTCCTTCGGTGAAACGGCCCTGGGACACTTCCATCAGAGCGACAGAGTGTTCAAAATTGCTTTGATACAATCCTTACATCGGTGCCACCTGTCATTGCACGCGGCATTGTAACTAGCCTTCAATCTTAACTAAATCTTTCTGTCTACGCAAAACAGTGGCCCCCGTGATAAGAAGGTGTCACTCCAGCCCCTCGCACACAATTACAATAACGCACACACACACACACACACACACACACACACACACACACACACACACACACACACACACACACACACACACACGCACGACTAGCCTGGAAGGGGTGTAGCAGCGCGCAGGGGCGTTTGGCATCATGCTAATTTCCATTGTTGTGATAAAAATAAACAGGTCTGGGGAGCTAAATCTGCGGGCCCCAGGGTCATGGTAGGCGGCGCTCGGGGGGTGGGAGGGAGGGAGGGCGCGGGCCTCGGACGGGCGGGCGCTCGGGCGGCCGAGGGTGCTCACAGTGAATTACCTTGATGCAGCGCGACAGGCACCCATCACTGTCACCCGCGCGTTCGGAGGGGCCGGGTGCTGATGTGTGCTGACAGCGTACTGTATTCAAGGGCACATTGAGATGAGGCAGACAAATACGGGAAAGTTTGCGAGCTGCGTGTGTGTGTGTGTGTGTGTGTGTGTGTGTGTGTGTGTGTGTGTGTGTGTGTGTGTGTGTGTGTGCGGGTGGTGGAGTTGTCACATGGCTTCTGCTGTTGGAGGGGACTGATGGGTGGATGGATGATGAGTGAGGGATCTACTCTGACATAGGCCTAATGTTGCAATTGATGCTTGATAATGCTAACTAACGAATGATACATGAGGAATAAAAATGCACAGAGTTACACACAAGTGCCGACCAGGGATGGGTGATACCAGTCATTTTGGATTCGATCCAATATACAGTATATATACCAACTCGTTTTAGGTTAAAATAAAATGGCATTCAAAAAGGAGCAGAAAACAAAAAACTCTTGATTTAAAACATAATAACTTCAAATGAATTAAAGTATCAATATTAACACATGAGTATCAATACTTTCCATACTGGCTCCAGTATCAAAGTATTAATATTTTATCCATAGTGCCTACAGAGTCACACACTTGCTTCACAGTTGGAGGTACAATACTCAGGCAAAAAGTGTTTTTTATTCTGAATGAAAAATTGTCCCCCCGCCTCTGGCTATTAGAGAGTTAGTGATGTATATGTATTACATATGTGTACATTTAAAAGCATTGCATTGTGCCTATACATCATAAAATCATAATATCAATAGACCAACAACTTGGGGGCCTCCACTGTAACAGAATTTCAGGTACAAAACGTTCAAAATATTGTTTGTCTGGGTACTACATTTTGATATTCAAATTAATTCCACTACATATACGGTTTTCAATCAAAAATAAATTGAATTAAAAGTTAAAATGATGAAATTCTCTGGACTGTTACCCCAGTGATCCCCCAGGAGGTCCCTGAACCTCTGATATAGACATTGTTCATGAGGACAACAACATACAGTAAATAGATAACATACAGTATTTCCTTCACTTACATAATCACTACCTTACATTAACCTCCCAGTGCCATCATTCTTTCCAATCTACTATATTTCATACTTTTTAGACCTACTCACACTCAGCTCATTACAAGCACAGGCCTCATGTGCAGCATTGGTGAGCACAGCCCCTCATCCTCTCAGGTGAGGTGCCTCCACCGTGCACTAGGTGGTGCTTGAACACAGCCCTGACACAAGAACCGCACACCTCTTCACACCCCGCTCCCATCAGCTCCCATTCTATTCAATCACACAGAACAACACCCCCCCCTCTGCCCCGCACCACCACCCCATCCCGAGCACACACACACACAGGGCTAACACAGGCCTGAAAGGACGCACGGCTCTCCTTACATGTTTTCTCTGTTCACGCGATACACTCCGGCTCCCCTCCAACCCTCCCCCCACCGCCACTTCTATTTCGACTTTCTCAAAACTGTCCCCTTCAAGTCGGAGCGCCGCACGTGACTGAGGCCGCGATATCCATCTAATCATTTGGCCCCTCGCGCTCCTCTCTCATCTTTCAGGACGGCTGCGGCGCGGAGCTCAGCGTTTCTGGGACAGGCGGCCAGCTGCGACGCGACACCGCTGGACTCAAACGGCCGCACGTATAGGAGGCCGGAGATCTGAGACTATGTGGTCAGCCTGATCAGATAGAGCAGGGGGTTCCTAAACTTCTCATGTTGGGACCCCCAAAATTATCATGCGAACAATCTAGGACTCCTTAGAGTTAAAGCAAACTAATATAGATAATATCGAGTAGAAAACAATCACAATTAGGTTTAGTAATATGGATTTACATTGCTTGCTTTGTTATTTGACTCCAATTCACAAATCAACACAACATACTGAACATTACATGTATTGGTTGTTAATGTTGTGCTACTTTCAAATATCATAAATGCATAGTAGGTTTGAAGATGTATACAGTGTATAAGAATAAACAATAAACAAACCAATAAATACAGTTGTGCTCATAAGTTCACATCCCTTTTAATCTTTTGGACATTTTTCATAGAATATGAATGATAACCCAGAAATCTTTTTCTCCACTCATGGTTAGTGGTTGTGCGAAGCCATTTATTGTCAAAAAACTGAGTTTACTCTTTTGAAATCATAATGAAACAGAAACTACTCAAATGTCCCTGATCTAACGTTTACATGACCTTCAACAACTGCCAGGAAAATTGTTCAGGAGCAAAGAAAAACTCACATCAGCTGCAATACAGGACTCTCTGAAAAAATGTATGTTTGTTTCAAGATGCACAATGCGTAAACTTTTAACCGGGGACATTTGGCTAGTTTCTAGTTGAAAAGCGTAAACAAACAGGTTTTTGGACAATAAATGGCTTCACACAACCACTAACCATGAATAAAATAGAGGTTTTTGTGTCATCATTCATATTCTATGGGAAAACGTTTGAGAATAACTGTGAATACTGTATATACATTAATTTCCTAGAGTCTAATAGAATAACAGTGAGGGCTTGACACACCTGATACTAAGCGTTTGCACATGTGTAAATCGATAGTATGTAAATAGCTGGAGATTTTTGTCTCTCATTAATGCTAAAAGGCCATACCACAAACTCATTCATATAATAGAATCACACCACTAATACTATACACAGTTCCCAATAATAAATCTGGTACAACCTGCTGTAAAATCACAAGTGCTTCTTTTAAGTAGTACTTGGCTCAGTCAATCAGGCCATTTGTGTTTTGCTTACTGGTCACTACGTTTTTGAAATATTGCTATAGCCATGTGGTTATAAAAGACATGTTGGCTTTGAATTTATTCCAGACTAGAGGGGTAAATCAAAGAATATAATTTTGTTATTTGTTCTTACATTGTCCTAAAAGGGTGTACACTCAAGCATATATAAGAATATTGAATGTTCAGATATGCAAAAGTCTCATAAGGCCAAAGTGACCAGTGAGAGTAACCAATAAGGCAAGAAAGACAATTAGCTGGACATGGCGAGTGTTAATGTAAAGCCCTGGTAACATTAGGGTGTTTTCTTGTCACTCTAATTTGTTTTTAGGATTTAGTGTGTTAGCCACTCACTATTCACACTGTAGCAAAGTAATTACACACACTCATCTGCCCCAGGGCAATCTGACAGATGGGTGGATGTCAATCTGCGCCTATGGTCTGTTAAGTCTTGTGTACTTTGGTTGTAAAAGGGCATCACTTCACAGCTCCAGTCTCGCGCATATCACCGGCGTACTAAAATACAAGTAAGTGGGATTATTGATTTACTTTTGTGCCCATCCCAAATACAAACAAACAGAAATGGTCACGTCGCGTTGGGTGTCTGCCGAAACGTTTAAAATAACTGCGCTGCTGGATGGAGACACTTTGCTCTGGCAACAACTCGTGGAAAAAACGTTGAAAAAGAAAGAAAGCACACGGAACATAGCGTCCTTTTTTACCTTCATGTGGCTAAGGTAAACTCAGGACATCCTAAACACAATGTCCCCCCAAAGCCAGTCCCAGTGTTGCGTGTGAGCTTGCGTGTGGTTGGTGCCTGTAGCGAGAGCATGATTGAGCTAAGAGAAGAGTCCCTGTGTGGCCTGTTTCTCATGCTAACTAGCCAGTGTTTAGCGGAGGATGCTGTCTGAAGGCTAAGGCTGCGCAGGGACAGTTACAGTGCGTGTGCGTGCTCTCCATGTCGGGCACACACCTTGGCCACGGTGTGTGTTGGGTAGCGTGGTGCGCGTTGGCCTGCGCCGGAGCCTATGGGGCAGCTGCATGAGCATTCCTGTTGACGTTAAGCGGCTAAACAGTACCAGCTTGCCGGGCTCTTAACCTCCCCTCTCCGAATGAAGACCTAATGAAGTCCTGAAAGGCTTCCTGACTCGCTCATCTGGCTTTGTTTAGGCCCCGCTCGCCCCCACGGCCCCCCCTCCCACTGCAAGAGGAAAGCCATTAGCCCATTGAGGAGACAGTCGCACAGCCTGAGGAGGAGACAGGGTTGTACTGTTAGCAAAGGGGACGTTTTTACTGGGACACTGAGGACGGGTTTCTGTTGTCATATTGGGCTCTACGTGGAATCTTGCCTCATGTACCTGCCAGTCAAACAGCCAATTCTGTTTTAAATAAAATAAGATAAGATAGTTCTTTATTGATCTCACAATGGAGAAATGGACTTGTTGCAACACATAAAAACATCTCTTATGTACACTGGGTAAAAAATACATAACAAAAACTTGTTATGAAAGATAAAGTTAAAGGCACTATATATGATTTGTTTGGCCCTCCTTTAGCATATTGTATATCCAGACATAAAACATTTTGATCAATTCCATGTGTTTGCACGCTACTTTTCTTGCATTTCTGTGACAGTGACCCTAAAAGGTGACTCATCTCTACGAAGAAATTGAACTTTAGAAATGTATTAGGAAAGTTAGCAATGAGTCTTGACCATAGAGTGTATATGACAATGGAGCCTGCATGGCTTTCCCCCGTAGCTAATGAAGCCAATTCATGCAGTTTTAGCAGTTTAGCCGTTTTCAATCACCGCCATATTGAATTTTTGGAGCCTAACTCCATATTTGGTATGTGCGAGTTACGTTCCCATGGCAACCACACAGCAAGGAGGCACCTGATAACCTGGCCAGTTATTTTAGTTAATTTCTTAAATAATGTTGAAGTATTAAAAGACAAAGAACATGACGGTGTAGCGTGTGGTAAGGCAAGCACTTGAGGGTCATATTAAGAAGCCTATATCCAATAATGAGTTAAAGAGGGGCCAAAAAGTTTCAATGGGAAGTCAATATGAGCTTCCGGGTTCCGGAGCCAGCCCCCGTATGCTACCTGGCTTCAGGGGGGACTAGCCAGTTGTACCTCCATTACAGTCTAGAGTCTTGACCACAACTATCTATTTGATTAACTCGCTCCCTCTTTCATTGTTTGCAATAAAAAAAAAATCAGGTTTAGTGCCTAATCCTAACTTTGAAAACAGCTTTTTACAGTAAAACAACAACAAAACTAAATCTCCAGTGATGTGTTTGGAGCGGCACCATAGTCTAAGCCTCCACAATGGAAAGGGGAAAGCTACAGGCGGCTCTAGATAAATGGCACAAATAAAAGGAGATGGGCCGTTGTACTGCGCTGCGAGGATTTCAGACCTCCCTCTCCTTTAGCACACGTGTTATTGCACTTCATTTTAATTTTATAGTTTGTGTATACTCAATAGGAAAATTGTTTCTATGCGGTTACGCCAGTCTATTGAGAGCGAGGCAAGCGAACGAGAAAGGAGGGGCAGGCATGGTGAATAAAAAACTGCGGCACTTTAAATTGAATTTGTATTCACCAGGAAGTGGGTTAACCCAGTTAAAAGTCGGGGAATCCAATAGCACATGCTGATATGTGGTGTCGAGACAATCTCCTTTGGGGAGCTCAGGCGCGCCTCATATGCTGCCTTTCCCCGGCTCAGAGCATGTTCTCAGGTAATAATAATACATCATATTGCTTAACGGCATATTTATGTAAGAAGTGGCTGGCTGTTGTTCTTTGAAATCACCTCCTCAGATGTATCTACCACTCGCTGCTGCTGCCGCTGTTGTGTTTTGTCTTCCTTATCAGTTTTTCACATGCAGAATTCTATTACGGCGCATGTTTGGTTTGTCACACTCAGATGCCTTCTCTTCAGGTTGCGTCGGGAGGGAGGGGGCGGAGGCATTTCTTAACTGACATTTCTCCCTTTTTGTTTTTTAGGAGACAGTGCACTGATGTTTGTTTCTACACCCCCCCAACCCCCCCATCCATCACACGCTAAAGAAGAAAAGCATGTTCCCATAAAAAGCAGGGAGTGGGGAAATGGCAAATCTCAGAGTCTTTGTTATTGGAATATATTGACTGCCCTTGGTTCATTGACTTTTTATTACAGGAGGTTGCACAACTGTCAGCAAATAGGGAGAAATGTGTTTCAGCCATTTGCTTTGGAACATTTGAAGCTGATAATTTTAGTATTCAGTGTACAGTATATGGGCCAGTTTTTTGCGCGTGTCAGCAGGCGTGTTTTTGCACCAAGGGGTTTTCACGGAGAAGGTACAGTAAGACAATCATTCCAAGCGGAGGAAGAGACCGGATCAAGACGGAGGTGGTTTGGTGATAGCCGCCAGCGCTGTCGGCCGGTGGTGGTCCCCCTCCTCCAGTCAGGGAGGCACCAGGCAGACCTCGAATCGCTGCCCAGATCCTCACATCAGTCGTGGGGCAGTGTCGGTGTCCTCGAGGCCTGGAGCTGCCCTGCGCTGCTCCTCCATTCTCCATATACACACGATGGAGCGGCCACTATAAAGTCTAGCTACTACAACTACTAGTACTACTGTTATTAAGTCCCTTCTTAACACATAATCTTGGAATCTTGGAAACTCAGAAATGTCTTCCTCCAACTTAGGAAAAAGAACATGGGAATTTTTGAGATTTTTTTTGCTCATGTGGAATCCTTTGGCTTCAGAGACTTCATGACTTGCAGGGACACAAAGATATATATTGAAAGAAGTTGTTTGAACAAATTATTTTAGCACGTTAGCAAGCATTTTAGCAAAACAAAATTAATTTAACAGATGACTAAAGTAGAAACATCTGTCATAATAACTCACTCCTGAATGTATTCTCAATGAAATAGAGATACAAGTTCTTGATATATAAATGTATGCTAATATTGGTGGAGCAAGATCAGTTTGGAAAACATACAGGACATACTTCATACATACATGGTCTATATTACTTACATTTAACCTTTAAAGTGTTTGATGGGACTCCTTTCTCCGACCTCTCTAACTGCTCCACTCTCTCCCAGTTTCAGCCCACTCGCTCCCACTGCCTGGTTGCAGAGAGGGGCCGGAGCCACCGCATCTCCCCAATCCGTTAGCCAGGAGCCAGAGATCCCAGCCAGAGATGCCATCTGATACAAGTCTATCATAATGAAGGTCCAGCATGGGGCTAAATGAGTTTCCACCTCAGCCGCGCGAGGGGCTAATGACAAAACAGCCTCCCTGTGCTCCTTGGCCTGCCGCTAGCTTTAATCAGGGCATATGGCACGCGCCGAAACTGCTTGGCTATGAGGAAAACTGAGAAACTCGGGGAGGAAGTGGAGATAGTAGTGAAGCAATTTGGGGATGTACAATTTGGACATTTTAACTTGCAATGCAACAAAAATAATTTGCTTTGTAATTTGAGCTATTGTAATGGAGCCAAATCGGAGAAAGACAATCGAAAAGTGAGATCAGATCAGATTCAATTTAATAGTTGTTGTACATTTTTAAACAAGGCGGTTCTGGTAGTAGATTAGGATAAACTTTGGCAAGATCGAACTAATAATATGAAAATTCTACTCAATGATCTCATTTATTATTGCACTGAATAAACTTTCCTCCATAGATTTATACGGAACATTGTAACCCCAGATTTGATCTCGTCTTTTGTTCAGAAGGATTTGCTGAAATCTCATTCCTTTAGTGAGAATTTTACTCACTAACATTTGCAGATTCATTCACTAATAACTGCATTTAATATCATATAGACCCTTTCGCTGCCTACATCATCAGTGACATCGACTGGAGGCAGGAAATGAGCAAGAGAAATAAGATTAAACTAAAACTAGCGAATATAAGTGTAAAACTACAACTAAAAAAATGTGGTCCTGTTGTGGCTTAAGGTGCAAGAACAAGAGGAATGACATTTGAGATGATAAAATAAGGTTTTATCTGATATGTCCAACAACAGTGTGAGTTAGACATTTGTTTATTGTTACTATGACAACAGCTACAATGGAAATAGATAGGGGATCTAGCTTTCTGCCTCCAGCTAAGCCCAGCATGTTTAATATAAGGGTCTATAGTGTGCCATATAAGAATGGAATTGGATTTTTTAAAGTTTTGTGTACTGTATACATTTTTAGGTGCACTGTCTCGTCCTCTGTACACCCCCCATTTTCTTTTGTCAAAAATGGCACCGTCTGCATCAAGGTGGGCTTCTAAAAAGGGCAGCCATATCCCCAAACAAAGCCCTTCCAGCAGACCTCTTTTCCAGGCACGTGTGGGCGCCTAACACATCACTAATAGCTTTTATAGATTTATATTCATTTTCAGGATTTAATGTGCCTTAAATAGCAGATGATCAACAAGGGGAAACAAAAGTGCATTAGCGCCCCGGTGGTATTAAAACGACGGGAGGGGGTGGGGCTACTGCGTTTCCTCAGCCCACTTTTCATAGCTCCCCAACTTAGCCAAATTAGCTTAACGGATTGATAATTCTTCACTAATATAACACTGTTAGCCAGCCATCGCAGTGTGACTTGTCCTTTTTTAAGGTTTTGTTTGGTTGTGGAAATTAAATCTAAAACGCATAACAACGACGCTCCCCATTTTAATTTGATTAATTCTCCGTTGTTTGCTCAGATCCCCAGTGAAGACACCCATGACGTTTCGAGGTTATTTGTTCCACTGTCTAATGACAATTTTCCTGCACAATAACACTACTTAAAGAGCTGCCTTAGAGCAAGTTTTTTTTTCCCCCTTTTTGCCTTGAAATTACAGACAAGGGCTATACGCCAAAGGGGGCTAATAACACACTCCTAATTCTGCAGAGGGGCTACTGCTGCTACACTGAACACTTCACTAATTGTGTAGAAAGGGATGATCAAAACTTAATTTAGCCTCCTGCGGGCCGCACCATTCATTCTTTTCATCTAAAGAGGTATAAGAAAAACCATATTGAACCGAGTGACTGATGACCTCTCAATTTTCAATCTCAGAGCCATTAAAGTTGCACCGAATTTAATAGAAGATGTTTTCACACCTCGACTTGATCTTTAATATAATGGTGTTCACAAGGCAAGCGATTCCAGCCAGACGTGTGTAGTAGTTTGATTGAGTAACTATTAAAATGACTCTATTCTACTCTAGTGCTAGCATTGTTGAAGTCACAATACAAACTAAAACTCATATTGGTAAAAAGTCTATAATATTCTCAAATTCATACATTCGACTGCAAAGTATCTTGTTAAAATGTAATTATTTTGAAAATAATATCCAATTGGCATTAGGTCTCACCTTCTTTTCTAATCTGGAATACTTCCAGTACCCCCTGCTAAGTGCTTGGATACCCCCAGGGGTCCTTGTACCACTGGTTGGGAATCGCCGACTTAACCCATGTCTGATTCAACCAGATTACTAAGAGAATTTTGTGGCACTGTAGTGACATGATAATAGGATGCATACAGCATAAGTAATGATAATGGTGAGTGTACTAACATGGCAAGTGTGGTCATTAAATAGACAACGGACACACAAACATGTACACTGCAGAAATGTGACTTTACACAAACAAAACAGGATTCATAAGACATCCAGGCATCGACCTACAGTAAGTGTGACAGAAAAATGTATTGCATGTTTTCTGTCATTTATGTTTTTATTTTATGTGTACAAATGGCCAAAATGGATGCAATATTTTGAAGAAATCTAAATCAGTGTTTCCCAACCAGGGGTATGGGGATCCTTGGGGGTACGCGAGAGCTTAGAAGGTGGTACTTGGAATAATTTCAGATGCAAAATAAGATCAAATTCAGTTGTATTTTTGATTATTATGTTCAAAGACGGTTATGTTCAAGTGAGACTTTGAGAATATTTAGTCGCCTTTTTACTGATAAATAGGAGTTTTAGTCATTCACTTTCTAACTAATCATGAAAACCATGGAGGCAGGGGGTACTTGGAGTATAAATAAAAGGCCCAAGGGGTACGCAAGACAAAAAAGGTTGGGAACCACTGATCTAAATAATGGATTGTTAGGTTTAATATGGCTTTATTTGTTGACCTACATATTAGTTTCAAAGATTTGTTCAGACAGGATTTGTGATATTTGTTTAGTTTATGAATAAGCTAGTTATTAGTGAATACATGTGTACAAATAAATAAGAAGAATCCTTGTTTTTTTAGGGTTCAAAGCTCAATAGATCAGGATAGGAATGTCATATTGAAAGATCTCTCTGAACAAATCTTCAAAACAAAACAAAACAGAAAGTTAGGAGTCTGTAGGAGCTACTCAAGTGATGTTGTCGCCATACTGTGAGAAAAATGCATAATTACACTCCTAATTGTAAAGATTTGGTCATTTGTTTGTTTTCAGCTGGAAGTTTATATGTTAAGAGAGCAAACTGGACACTAACAAGAAAATGTTTCTTTGGTATTACAAGAAACAGGGCAGTGTGGTTACCCGTAGTAACCACACTATTTCACTATATCCAGCCGATTACCTTGCTACTACTGTGGTGTGAAAATAAAGTGTGACCGGAGATTCATTGCTAAAATACTGGTGCAAGCTGGTGCACTGTAGCTGGCGTGCCTTTTGGCTGCAGCGCAAAATTCGAAGGAAAAAAAAAAAAAAAGTAGCAGGCTGCACTCAGCATGGAGAAAATGAACCTCTGAAACCCATGCTGACAGTTTTGGTCCCTACTGTTCCTGCCTCTACCCGAGCCATAGCCCGTCTTGGCAAAGCGTCACGCCACAAATTAGCCAGGTTTTTCAGCAGCCAGGATGTACCGGTTGGCTTTCCCATCATGCAGGAAAAATAAAGGGAAGGAGAGTTGAGAGTTGATCCTCCGCTAGGCCCTCCTCGGCTTCCTCACAGAGCTCCCAGTTGTTCTAGCGGCTTTGCCTGCGCGCCGTATCTCTTCCTCCATCTCCACCTCACACAATCCCAACATCACGGGCCAGGTTTCCCTGCTCCGCGCCGGATGAATTGCTTGCAGCTGGGGTGCTTTGGAGAACATTTTAATATTATGCAGAAGATTAGAGCAAACTAACTACATTATTCTCCAATTACGCTCATTTCATCCAACTGATGTCTTTATGCGCTTCCCCTTCGCCTCGATTAGTCTAATGTGAAAACGGGAAGACTGGGAATGCGCTTAGGACTGTACCAATTGTTCCTCAGCTGCCTATTATTTGACTGGGCCATTAAAGGGAGGCGTCTTTCATAGCGACTGTAAATAAAACGATTAGGGGAACATCCAGCCGTGTGCAGGCGAAGATTTCATTTGAGGGATCTGCTTATCAACGTTCTTGGAAGATTTGCAAAAAAAAAAAAAAAGAAGAGAGAGCCCACCTTCCCCCCAACCTTTATCCCACTCCCAGTCTGTCGCCGAAGCCGCATTACTGTCACAAATCTCGCATTGAAAACCTCGTCATAAAAATAAAATAAATCAATTACATTCCCGCACGCACGCAAGCCTTCTAACACAAGTTGAAATTGTTTCGTCTCTCTCGCTTCGTCTGAGCGTGCCAAACTATTAGAAACGACATAGGTGACAATTGTCAGCCAATCTTGCGCAGATTGTCATGTGTGTGGCTGGAATAATGCTGGCGGTCTGAGGGAGGGGAACAAAACAGTCTCTACATGATGAAAGGAGATTTGCCGTCACTGTGGGTGATCTCAGAAGGTGATCATGAAGAAATTGTTAACCTGGGAACGGCAGCGTTTTGGATTTCCAAATGCAACAAGTCACGCTCTTTGGCTGTGTGTTGTGTCTTTTGCTTTTTCTATAAATGTGAATAAAGACAGATAAATTGGTGAGTGTTTTTTTTAAATTACAGAACCAAAATAAATCCGTTTTTTTTGTTAGAAATTTACAGTTGTGGCCAAAGGTTTACATCCCCTATATAAACTTATGCATTTCATAGAATATGAATGATAACACAACCACTAACCATGAGTGGAAA
>OMNZ01108449.1:18974-37612 GCA_900303255.1 Lesueurigobius sanzi
AATAAATCCGTTTTTTTTGTTAGAAATTTACAGTTGTGGCCAAAGGTTTACATCCCCTATATAAACTTATGCATTTCATAGAATATGAATGATAACACAACAACGTGGTTGTGTGAAGGAATTTATTGTCAACAAGCTGTTGGTTTATGCTTTCCAACTAGAGAAGCTGGCTAAATGTCCATGTTCAAAAGTTTACATATTGTGCATCTTGAAACAAACATTTTTTTCAGAGAGTCCAATTTTGTCAGAGAGTCCTGTATTTCAGCGGAATAATTTTCCTGGCAGTTGTTGAAGGTCATGTAAACGTTAGTTCAGGGACATAGTAGTTTCATTATGATTTCAATAGAGTAAACTCAGTTCTATGACAATAAATGACTTCACACAACCACTAACCATCAGTGGGAAAAAAGATTTTTGCATTATGAAAAATGGCCAAAAGATTAAAAGGGTATGTAAACTGTGCCAAAAACAGCTACCTTTTCATTCATGATTTGGTCAGGTTCCTGCTAAAACATACAGTCTGTGAGCTAAATGTCATTTATTGTCCTGCATTCACACCCAGAAACTCAGTGTCATTCATACAAGCTCAGAGCACCTGATGTTCCCACACGGCCTCCCATCGTGGCACTGCAGGCCCGACCCTGCTTAGTCTCTGTGGTCAGGGGAAACTGGGCATTCACACAATCTCAGTCGAATCAAAATCACAATTCTCATGGTTCCAATTCCATTATTTGTGTGATGTCCTCTGTCTGAAAGCAGCAAAACTCTGTCTCCACAAGGATTGAAAAGTTATTAAAAAAAATATATGACAAGTTCTACCTGCTATACTGCACCGGCTAAGTCTGAAGCTTAGACCTCTACAAACATGTTCTCAAATGCATGTGATTCCTGCATTAGTTTAACAGTTTATTTCAGTTTTCTCTCAAAATCTGATGCTTCCAAATTAGATTAAAATAAACAATATGAACCGAACTTTATACCATAACCATGAATTGCAAATCTAATCGCAATCGCAATACTTGCAACACCGAAAATAGTGAATAATAAAACATATATTTGCAACTCTGTATTGCACAGCGGCGCCACAGCTCCGACCATACAAGGATATCAAATATTCAAACCCTAAACCCATATGTTTGGATTACATCAACACTGTGACACCACATTGAAACTCCCCATGGGCTGAAGAGAGGCACCATGTAATGTTTGTTTCTCTCTCTTCTTTCTGCCCCTCTGTCCACTTCTGTATCTTGGATTGACTTCCCCTTTGTCCCGGAGAGCAGAGAGCGGTGTAGATGTACTGCAGTCGTTTCATGGCTCGCAGCGTGTTTGTCTACGATGGCATTCCTCAGTTCCATTCAGCGCAGAGAGAGGACCATTCCCCCTCAGGTCTAGTTGTGTTTCCCAGAATCCTTCGCTACCTCCAGAGATGGACCAGGCCAGGCATCTGATCTCATCCCGCCACATGCGCTAACACACACACCACGGCGGCAGCGGAGGCTTGTATCGCGTTGCCGTAAATCTACTTAAGGGGCTCTGAGGGGAGAGAAATGTGAGATACGGTTACCAGGTCTGGAATGATTTGACCTGCGCTGTGTCATCATGTACCCGCTGCCATTGTCTGATGAAATGTTGCAATATGACAGATTCACAAAGGCTCTTAGCGTGTCGGCCCGGGTTATTTACAGCGGTCAAAATTTTCCACTCGCGGGGGTTCCCAAACGGAGCTACAGGTTAGCTGAGCTTGCACAACAGAACTGTCGGTATTCTAATTTACTCAATGACAACAGTGGGCACGAGGAGGAACAGTAATTCAGTGAGAGCTTTGTGTCACGTCAAAATCAATCAATCAATTTATTTTTGTAACACCCAATATCACCAGGAGTCATCTCAAAGGTCGGTATGGACAAAAACAAATCAATATCAGACATCAACAATGATCAAAATAAGTCACACACGGATGAAATGTCACAACCAGTATCCCACATCCTTAGACCCTCCTCCACGGCGAGGAACAACCCTTAAAACCACATGGGAGAAAATTAGGAAACCTCGAGGGGAACCATTTTGGGAAGGGATCCGCCCCCATGGATAGATGGGCCAGTGGTCGACCAGAGTACAATGGCTAATCGATGAACTATTTTAGTAATTGATTCATCGTTTTCTTGGCAGAATTGTCTAATTTGAGCCAGAAAATATATAAAAGTTACTATTAAAGGTAGGGTAAATGTTTTTGTCCAAATCTAACATGTCCATGATGTGAAAGTTATTGATGTTTAAAATGCATTATTTTGTTTCTCAGGACACTAACAATTGGTGTCTGTTTAAAATGTTTCTTCTTTAGGGATATACTAATGAGAAATTAAGAATAAATTGTGTTATTTATATCAGAAATGTGGTTTTCATTTCAAATTCTGCTCTAAAGACATGGAATTATAGTTATTATAGTAATCAAGGTTTCTACAGGTAGCAGCAAGTCCAAATTAATGCTTTTAAATGCCATTTTAATGCCCAAACACAATTTTTTTAATGCCACAAATGCCATAAATTGGTGCGGATTTAGTATTAATTTCCACGTTCAATGGAACATTTGTTACAATGGAGAGCTTTTCAACAGAAATGGTGCGTAATTTCATCCCATAATGCAGTCTAGATCAAATATTTTATATTTTTGACTAACTTTTCCAGTAATATTAGTTGAGCAATGTCATTATTTTCCAAGAACGTTTGATTTAATGCCAGTTTGATTTCTATTTAATGATTTTAATGACATTTAAGGCCTTATTTTTGACACAATATGACTTTTAATGCTTTTTAATACCCCGCAGAAACCCTTTTAATAGTTTTAAAAGTAAAATTACTAAAATAATCGTTAGTTGCAGCTCTAACATAGGTTTAGGTCTTTAGATAAGTAGCATGACCAATACAGCCACCATTGAAGGCATATTCAACTTATAAATGGTTGAAGCTAAACACACAGGTTGTGGACATGATGAAGAATAGCAATAAACTAAACTAAATGACCTTATATAGCACTGTTTATTCCTTGTACCATTGTCACATATAGTTGGATTTCAATATGAGTTTTATCAGGATTCCCACTGTAAAATGTTATGACATGAAGTACTCAAGTGGCTAGAGAGGTAGAGAAACGTCCCCGACCGAGCCCATACACTGTGACCATGATCAGTGCCCCTTCGTGGGGAGCAAGAGGCACATCAGTGAACGAGCTTTAAGACAGCGCTCACAGTGGTACGACCCGTTGCCTCAGGGCACACCACTGACCATCCTCTGCGTGTGATGACTGCATCATGCATGTCACACTATGATGCATAATGTCACATGAGGGGAGAGATGCGAGTCCGGGGTTGGTTTGGGCCATTGTGTTGAGATACCCATCTAAGGGCCACTCGCTGATAGTCCAAAGCTGCAGATACAAGGGCAGAAGTAAGTCTGTCTAAAATAGGGACAGATATCTCCCCGAGATATTCATTATGAATGAGTTCATGCCTTAATTAACTGATAAGATGAACTTTATTAATCCCCAAAGAGGATCTTGGGCTACTGCTCATCTGCTCACACAATACATACAATACATACAAGCCAGATCATTCACCAGCTTCTTCTTCTTCTTCTTCTTCTTCTTCTTCTTCTTCTTCTTCGAGTTCTTCTTCTTCGAGTTCTTCTTCTTCTTCGCATTCTTCTTCTTCTTCGCATTCTTCTTCGAGTTCTTCTTCTTCGAGTTCTTCTTCGAGTTCTTCTTCTTCTTCGCATTCTTCTTCTTCGCATTCTTCTTCGAGTTCTTCGTCTTCGAGTTCTTCTTCTTCGAGTTCTTCTTCTTCTTCGCATTCTTCTTCTTCTTTGCGTTCTTGAAACGGGCTGATAATACTCAGATAAACAGAGATGTTCGACCAATATCACCATGAAGACGAGCTGGTGGTGGTGTCCCGCTCTCAGCAAAGTGAGGTCTGAGGAGAGGCCGTTCACATTAAAGAAACATGTTTTTATAGGTATTCTTCAACAAGAAAAATGATTGCAATGAAATAAATACACTTTTTCCAAGGGGTACACAATGTGGCCTTAAACTACTTGTCAATACATGCAGTTTGACTAATGTATCTGTTATTTTAATTAATTACTATAAATTTGAATTCATAATTACTGCAGTGTGGCATCAAGTGACAATAGAGACTACTTATTACTGATGAATAATTGAAGCTTATGCTACATTTGGAGTCAAACATGACCCAACAGAAAGCGCACCATCAATCACAATGTAATGACATGTTATTGCGCTCCTCGATGGCTGGCACCGTCTCTATAGTGATTATGTTGCGAGTATTTTAGACATATTTATTAGTGGAAAGAAAGCAACCACCTTTCGGTCCCGTACACCCTCGCCGCTCCCGAGCCCGCTGTCATGGATGAGCTCAAAACAGATCGCATTTCCACAGGTGGCTGAGAGAAGAACTCGGCCTGGAATGTTTGGACACATAAATCTCTGTAATTGCACGGTATGGATCAGATAACTGGAGCTACGGCTGGCAAACGGAGACGCCCTTTCTCAAAACTCGCTGCCATTTCTCATGCTTTTATCTGACAGGGAGAAGGGAGTGTTCATCTGCGAACAGCCACAGACCGAACCGACTGTGATCTGTGTTCGATGCGATGACAGGGGCTGACTCTTCTGCAGAAGGAGAGAAAATGTCAAAGATGTTCCAAGAGATGATCCGAGTTTTGGATTTCGAGCAAGTAAAAGGAGCTTGGGGTTGTCTATGGCAACAATGTCCTGTACACGATCACGCTATGTCAAGACTTTTCACACCGGTAAATCTGTGTAAAAGATTTGACTAAGGCGAAGAGACAAGGCCTTCCCTCCAGTCTCCTGACACACTGAATGTGTTTGGGATAAAAACATCATTAACAAAACTAAATACATGTGGTTTTTTCCAATTTTCAGGTTGGGCCAGTTGCTCTCCGAACACCTGGACAAATAAATGACCTCATCTTTAGCATAAGGAGTGTAATTATTGCACTGATCCAACCTTTCTCCTTTGAACTATTATTCTCACATTGTGGTGAGCTCCTCTCCTTGTGGCACCTACAAACTGTCCTGTCTTGTACTAAACAATATTTTGAAGGTCAATTGGATTCTTTACATTTTTTGCGCTGTAGAGCTGCACAATATATCGCAGAAAAATATCGTATCGCAATATTAGGTGATGCAATATCCGTATCGCAAGACGCTACAAAATATCGCAAATTCACTCAAGTCTTCCATCTGACTGAGATTTTGACATTATTTTGGCAACACTCTCTAAAACCAAACATGCATGGAGCTTATAAATGTGCAGAAGTTCAGTTTTAGTCATGACATTCCTAATTTAGTTCATTTTTGGCCTTGGTTTGGTTCTGATTTAGTGTTTTTGGAGTCTTCCTTTGACACAATTTGCTGAAAAAGATATCACACGTGTCTGAATTGAATGGAGCGCTTTATCCAAGTATCGCAATGATGTCGTTATCGCGATATTGCAAGTTTTTTCAATATCGTGGAGCCCTATTGCATTGCATAGAACAGTGGTTCCCAAAGTGGGGGTCGGGACCCCCAGGGGGGTCGCGAGGCCCTAACCTGGGGGTCCCCAGATGAATTCAAGATCAAATAGAAAGACAAAATAACAATGTTTGTTCATGTAATGTTTAGTTTAGGACAACATATATTGTGAATTGGGGCCAAATAACAAAATAAACAAAATAAAAATGCAATAATAAATACATTTTTAATGTGTTTCAGCTTGCAATAGTTGTAAGAGGAAGTTACTTTTTACAGTGGGGGTCCCGAGTCGTTCAGATGTTCATTTTGGGGGTCGCGGGCAAAAAAGTTTGGGAACCCCTGGCATAGAACCCTAAGAAACAAGGCTAAATTAGATTTTTTTTTTTTCATAGTAGAATTGACAATAGGGATGATTGAATTCATTCACTAATAACTTCAAAAAGATATCCAAAATCCCCTCTGAAAAAAAAAAATCTGTGTTACTAATATATCAATCAAATAAAACCAGTAATATACAGCCAAACCTTCATATTAATATCACTCAAATGCTGGGGCCCACTTGATCAAACAACACAATTAATCCAGTGACTTCAACATACAGCTCGTGTGGATCTGCAAACACAAAGCCACCTTCAAACCAAACTCAGAGACCTTAAGTTTCCTAAAGTGACATCACCAGCTCAGTCTGTGCCCTGGGGCGGTGGGATGGAACAGAGAGAGGGGGGGGGGTACCATGTGGGCGGGACAGGGGTGAAGGAAGCGGAGTCAGGCGCAGGACTTGACCAGGTGTGCCATTCTCGTCTCATTCGTACGCAGAGCCAGGTGAAAAATGACTGGGCCAGACACAGGAGCCGGTGCTGTCTGGTCCGAGGGGGCTCCCACACAACCAAACATGAACTTAAGTGTGAATACTGTGAGGAAGTGTGTTTAATGAGGCAATCTTTACAAATACACAAAGCATATGCTAAAAGATTCTCACTGTAACATACATTTTCGGTTTCCTCCCCTTGTCTGCAGCTACTGATAAAGGTCATGACCCAGAAATATAAACAACAGGGGACCCCCATAGTAGGGCTGTCACGATTATTTAAGTCATTGATTAATCAGCCTCAGTTGGCACAATAGTTTAATTTAAAAACTTTTTGCCACATGAAGCTAAACTGAGGCCGTTTGGGGACGTCTTGATGGAGTAAACTTAAAGGCAATGTCTTTAGATGCTCTCATTTCCTCAGTTGAAAGCTAAGAACCTGTAAAATTCAGTCGGATTGTGAAAGTGAGAGAGCAAGAGAGTCCTCTTTCTCCTCTAGTTCAAGATTTATCTCATATTTGGAATAATCAGGGAAAAAATATTTGCAAAAAAGAAAATCTATAACCAATTCCTTTAGAGACAACAAACTGTAGTTTTTCACAAAAAATACAACATTTTGATAATTCTTACTCTGTCAATAATCAATTAGACCCTAGCCCATAGTAAACTCTAATAAGCTAAAACATTTCAAATCTGGTTGAATATATCTAATTTACATTTACACAAAGATTTAATGTTGTAAATTACATTTTTGCAATTTCAGGTTTGAAAATTACATCATGAAATATTCACGTGACCCCCAGTTCATTGGCTTGCAACACACATGAGGGTCCCATCCACATGAGGGTCCCATCCCTCACTAGGAACCCCTGTTGTAATATTATAATACATAGCCCTATAGAGATTCTGCTGTTCTTAAATTGAGATGCAGATACAGCTGTTCAAGTGAATGGCTCTTCAAATGAAAACCTGTTATTTGGTCATCTCCCCATGTTAAAGTAAGAGAGTAATTCTCATGGATTATTGTGGATTTGTCACCATATTATGGGTTATCTTGTACCAACCCAGAGCCCCTCCATTTGCACCGACACCTCAGTCCCAGCGTGAGCTCATGAACCAAACATCCCCTAAAACACTCACAGAGACAACTTGGCTTTTTGCTTCATGTTCAACAAAGGACATCTCCGCTTACATCTTCTTAGTTACCGAAACATGACACAGTGTTTTTACTCCAGCACTTTCCTCTGAGTCCAGATTGCGGTCCCCGGGGGCGCCAGTGTAATTTGGTAATTTGTCCACAGCTACCTTTTGGATTTTTACAACTTTGTGAAGGAATGTAGCGGCACAATGAGCTGGTGTGGAGATCATTAGACATTGTGCTAAAAGGTCTGCTGGTTTCATTCATAGCCGCGGTGAATCAGTGTGTAGTTACAGTAACTCTATGGACAGCTTGGGTTACTGAGATAATGACAGCCAGTGGTCTTCTGGCCATGTCGGAGGAATTCCCCTCCACGTATTGTTGCAAACTTTGGATCCCTTAGCCATATATTGTATTGCAATGCACTGAAACTCCTTTTGAATGAGATAGTATGATTGGGCTCAGAATGCAAATGCAATGGTTTTTATTCCTTTGTGAAGCTTGTATCACGCCTGGAGAAAGTCTCAGTAATCACATCTGCTCTGACCTCAGCCTGTGACAATATCAGGGAATGTCCCACACTCATTTGCTGCTGGATTTATTTACTTTGAAACAGTATTTCAAAAGTTATTTTATAGGATTTATTTCGTTAAAGATGTTTTTATGGTGAAAATGACACAAAAACATGTGTCTGAGATGTTACATGCAGCTCATCTCCTTGTGGATGTTGCTACTTTGCTTTGACTACAGGTGAAGGCTAAGGATAACTTCATCACATTTTATCCTCTTCATTTGACCGATACTTTGATGGCAAGAAAGGGGCGACCCATCAGGATCAGTGGGACCCATCCCCAGGCGTGGAGCCAGGCTGATGGGCAGAATCACTTAATTGGCTGGAGGTTTCATCCTACATGTTTTGGGAGGATGGGGGAAACCGGAGGAAACCCATCCAGACACGGGGAGAAACACACAACTGCACACAGGAAGGAACCATGTCGAACATTGGGCATAAATATCTTGCATCCACTCTAAAGTATGGCCGCAGTATGGCTTCATAACTTTCTTTTGATTGCGACATCAACAAAAGATCGCAAATTCACTCAAGTCTTCCGTCTGAGTGAGATTTTTACATTTTTTGCCAACACTCAAACCAAACATGCATGGGACTTATACTGTAAATGTGCAGAAGTTCAGTTTTAATTTAGTTCATTTTTCGGCCTTGGTTTGGTTCTGATTTAGTGTTTAGTGGAGTCTTCCTTTGACAGAGTTTGTTGAAAAAGATATTACATGTGTCTGAATTGAATGGAACGGTTTATCGAAGCAATAACTATCTATAATTATATCGTTTTCGCAATATCGCAACATTTTTCAATACCGTGCAGCCCTACTGGAAAGCAAAATAGTAAGTCAGCAAATACTACTACCATGACTATACTGTAGGATACTGCATAACTAATAGAAGAGAGGATGACCATAAGGCACATAGACACTTGTCTCTGCAGTGATCATCCTCTCAGCTGATACATTCTGTCACCTTTCTGTACAAATCTCCCTGATGACCTCACACACACTCTGTCTCTCAGTGGTGGTGGGGGACACTAACTCCCTGCCACTCCCCACCCCCATCCCGCCCCTCGCTCTCGCCCGGATTCCTACAGAGGAGGGCCCCCTCGGGAAACCCTAATCGGCAACGCAGAGGGGTCATCCATCATGCTAGGCTCAGTGGGGACATTAGAGGAGGGATGCACAACACACAAAGGGCGGGCGGAGAAGCGAGCGGGACGGACAGGCCGGGGCGGTGGGCGGCAAAAGGCACAGATTGAGCCACAGCGAAGCAGAGAAGAGGGTCGTGTATTTGTTTAGGGGCGGCTTGTCATTGTCGCGAAGAGGTTACGGGGGAGTTTCTCGGACACTGATGGCCCTGCGTCTCAGCATATGTCACCAGTCTAGTGGAAAGCAGGGCGCCGCCTCTGCCGGGGCTATACACGTCATTAGCACCATCTGTGACAGTGCCCATGAGGCCCTGGTGCGCACAAATATGCCCCGCTCTGGGTTTGGAGAAAGAAAACACAAGAAGGAAACAGACAAGGCTCGTACATGGAGCTTTTGGGGTCAGCGATGCTTAACCAGATACTGTATGGAAGCTTTTTTTCTCCAATTTTTGTGTGGATTTACTAAGCATAGAATTTTAGCTCAGTTTCATTGTTGTTGATGATATTGACAATTTTATTTTTATACTTTAAGGCAAGACACTGCAGGTTTTAGTCCAGTGTGCTCTCATAACATATAAACTTTCATCTGGGAACAAATAAATGGCCTTAAAGGCACTATACTTGATTTTTTTGCTTATAAAATGGAAAAAAATGGAAGCAAGTAAATTAAATTGATGGTCAGCTTTATGCACACATTTCTAAAATCTAATTTCTTCATAAAGATTAGTTCGTAAGCAGATTTCTCAACTTGCAGGATCACGTTTTAGGGTAATTATCACAGAAACCCTTAACAAAATTGCCTTATTTTATATGAAAAGATAAAATGACAGATATCTTCCAATATATTATTATCTCCTATTTATGTCAGTAATACAGAGCAAAAGTTCCAAATTGATATCACCCAATGCAATTTTCTTCCCTATTCACCTGCAGTGTCTCACCTTAAATGACCAAGTCTGGCTCCTCACTCCTTTCACCTTTACACCACGCCTTCTTCAGTTCAGTGATTTGCATATTGATGTGGCATAGCTTTTGCACAGGATGCCCTTTCTGGCTTGACTCTAATTAGCTCTTGCCACGATTCAACCCTTCTGCATAATTTCTTTTCCGACTAATGGATTAAAAAGCCTTCGAGAGATGGATGTTGGAGGTGTGTTCATATCAACACGCCTGGCAAAAAGCGATGGCCAATTTATATATTTAGAAGCCTTAAGAAGTAAAAATGTTATTTGTATAGATGCTTTTCACAGACTGGTATAATAATAACACAATGAGAGGTCTTGTTAACAATCCTAGCTTACAGTTGGATAGATGTTTGAAGATATAAATGTATGGCCAAGCATGAACATAAATTTGAGCCATTATGTGCAAAAAAGCAGATATTGTCTCAAATTTCTGCATTAAAAGCAGAAGGAAATGAGATCCGACTGACAGTTCACGCAAAATAACCGTTCAAAACCTGGTCATGAACGTAACATCTTTAATACCGAACAAAAAAGCTCCAGTTTCCCCGCCCAGTACCTCCCAATATCCACAAATCTCTGTGTTTAAAGTGAGGGGCCTGTTATCACCCTTGTTTCCTCCTGCCTCGTATGTATTTTCTCTCTACTGTTTTTCAAAGCATGAGAACTAGCCGGGACGATTAAGGAATGCTAGGCCCGGGCTAATCACCCCGGACTGGTGCACTTCCGCCGCGCTGATTACCGAGGAAACCATTAGTGAGAAGAAAGTGGCTGGAACTTTCATCCTGGACGCAGGGCTCAGGGGAGGTCAGAGAGGGGTGTGTTTGATAGGCCATTTGCCCTTCCTGTTCTTATTATTGCAGCATTTCCTCTATCTGGACTCGACACGACTGCGGCGGGCGGGCGGTAGGGCGAGCGAGAGGACCCCAAAACACTAAACGCAGAGCCGTAATTATTGCCATACCGGTGTCCTGGACTCACTGCTGGGTCTGTACACAAGAGCTGATGTCACACGTGTAGTTGGCAACATGTGTGGGGCAACAGCTTACATTCTTATTGCTCATAATTACGCAGCCCCGATTAGGTTTTAGCGGTTTTGTAGTTTTAATGAGTTTTAATGAGGCACAAATGATGCAAATTGAGAAAGAGGAAATTGGGAAATATGTCCTGTATCCAGATTGAAAGGCTGAGTTGACTGATTGTTCTGCTGTTGTGATGATGACACCGCAGCATATACAGCATGTACTGTACAGTAGTTGAGGAAAAGGATGGAGGAGGAGTGGTTAGGGATATGAAAAATGATTGGTTGAAAGGAGAACGAAGCAGGCTGTGATTAGCTGATAGACAGGTAACAAGATAGAGGAAGGAGGTAGGATATAGGCCTATAGAAGGTAGTGGGGCCACTTTTAGATGCAAGGGCTTTTTGAACTTGCCAGGTGGGCCAGACCAGTCACAATACATAGGGTCATGGGTGCAGTTCTCAAACAGATCACCTAAAACCTTTTCAAGAGCAACAAAATAGCAGCAGGTATGAAGTATCTTTCTCCAAGTTGATGAAAACATTGCGTTCAGCCTTTTGAACCAATGCACATCAGGCTTGGTCATGCTTTGTGGGCTGGATTGAAGGGTCAGGCGGGCCACATTTGGCTCCCTGCAGGGCCGGCCCAAGCATTCATGGGGCCCCAAGAGGAATTATGTCATGGGGCCACCGCAACTTCAAATTCCTTTTGGATAAATAGATATTCCAATAAATGAGACACAGAGTCAATTACCAGTTTTTCCACACTCAAAATTAGATAAACAATATTAATTTTCCTTTATTTTATTTTTAAAATGTTTTCTAAATATAAATTCAGAAAACTTAACCCACTGGCAAGTTAATCAAATCAAGGGCAAATATATATACAATACAGAAAATTGTATACATTTTTTTAGTGTACTAGTACTTTTGAGGGAAATTTTCTACTAATTTATACACTATTCGGTGGCCCTGGTGGTCTCCGGGGGCCCTAAGCAGCTGCATAGTCTGCTTATTAGGCTGGGCCGGCCCTGCTCCCTGGCCATAGTTTACCACCTCTGGCCTATTATTCTTCCAGGATGAATTTAAAAGAAGTAGTAGCGGAAATAAATCAGATCTATCGGGGATCTAAAATATACCTTGATTAGCATAATTGATGTCTACGCCAAACTAAAACAAACAACTGAAGCATATTTTAAATGAAATGATCTCCAATTAGAAGTCTAAAACTGCAGATGACCCTGAAGACCACCTGGAGAAGTCAAAGTACCACCAGAGAGTCATTACGCTGTGCGCGCCACTTCAAAGCCTCGGACGTTTTATTGATGAACAATCTCTATCTCTCAATCTCTAAGCAAACTTTCTTCAGATGACTTGGACGCGACCTTCCAGGCAGCATGAGTCATGACTGCTCCGCTACACAGACAAAGCTATATTTAACCAGGACATGCTTTGTTTGCCTCTTTCTAATCCACGAACACGGTTACTGTAACACTTAAAATCCCTCACATTGTTTAAGAGAGGCTTGTTCTAACGGCTTGGATTTGGAAGTGTTTATTTTGCCTGCGCCGCCGTTCAGAAACCAGTTCATAACACCCACTTATATTACTTTAAAACCTGTCTCTCCTGCGTGCTTTTTTCTGAGATTATAAATTAGTCTGATGGTGTTGCAGCAGGAGGATATTCCTGTAACAGTCTCTAGGCTGATGGTGACTGATGCTGAGGTCAGAGCAGTTAGCTTAAACCACATGAACAGCTCAGTGAGTCAGACTCGCAGCAGAGCAGTTCCCACAGGTTTGGTCTCTACCTGGGACAGAAGCCAAGGCATCTTCATTTGAGTTCAGAGGAGAAGACACGGGACAATTATAAACCCTTATCTGACCCATTGATAGTCCAGTCTACTAACTATATTGTCTTAGATGGAACAAACCTTTGTTGACCATTTATTTTAAGTAAATCACAGAACACTATTTAACATGACAACATAATTATTCATTCTGATTCTTCATTCTAAAAAGGTATGTGCATAGTCAAGGCAAATTATCATCGTAATCAGGGGTTGGGGTTAAAAGATCAAGATATAAACAAATCTATCTGACACTATATTTATATACGATTTTTCATATCAAAATATCAAATATCAAAATAAACAACTTAAATAAAGACAATTAAACCCAATTCTCAATGTTTTGAGGCATTATGAAAAGTGGCACTTACATTTTACAGTGGGGTCCCGGGTTGTTTGTGTGGCCATTTTGGGGGTCGTGGCCTGGAAAGTTTGGGAATAGAGTATGAATTATCATGATATAATAAAATAATGTACAAACAAACCTTTTGAAAATACAGTGCTTAACAGTGCTTTTAGGTTATTATTTGTCAACAAGGACTATTTTGAAACAAGTTTCTGATACACTACTAAGTTATTTATGTTGTTTTTTTTGTATTCATGACAGGTGGTCTAAAAAAATCAATAATAAAAAAACAGTATTTTCAACAGCATGTCTGTAATTGTTGGTACTTTATTATATCTTATCCTAATTGTATGAAGAGGAGCAAATAACATTTAAGGATTAATACTCATCCCTCAGTAGCCTGCAGACCTTTCCCTACAGCCTTAGAAACCAGACCTGTTGTTTGAGTTCACCATTTCAGTAGTTGGTGGTGTCCTTTCAGCGGCCACATTCCTCCTGCACTGATACCCAGCTCCGTTTCTCTTCGCTAATATTCCCCTGGCTTTTTAATGCGGCGTTGAGTTTCTCGCTGACAATACCAGTGTACAGTGGCAACATTCTTCAAACATACGTAAACACACAAACACTGACAGCGCGCGGGTTGCCTTTCAGTCAGGAATTCCCCGATGCGCCTCTTGTTCCCGCCCCGTCCAACCTGCTTGCGCCGCACATTGTCTCCTCCATTATATTTCGCTGATCGCGTTACAACAGTTGGTCTCCATAGTCTTTGGTAATGTGAACACACTCGCAAAACAGCCATTGTACCAGTCCACTTATGAGCGCGACAAAGACTGACCCCACCTGGGCTTTTGTCTTAGGCGCAGTGCAGGTTTGGCGCCTCCACTCGGATGTCGCGCTTAGAAAGAAAAAAAAAATCCCCTCGTGTGTCTCCAAAGGTGCGACCGCAGAAAAGAGAAATGTCTGCACACCTGCGCGCACGACAGCCAAATGCACACGGCTGTGATTATGCCGCTCTGAAATGCGCCGAACGGATCGTGCTTTCACTGCGTTGGTCCTGAGGGCTAAACAGGTGTGTGCCTCAGTCAGCGGGATTACACACATACCTGCGCAGACCTCTGTAGTGTTTGAAAATATATCAGGAGAGTCTACCAGTAATTAGGCCTGCATTTAACGGTTATTTTGGTCATCGATTAGCGTATTTTAAGTCATTAAAGTCATTGGCTGGTCCTGTGATACTCAGGTGCGACTTATAAATTAAAATATATCATGTATAAGTCGACTTATAAGTTAGCCCAGTGTGACACAATAGAGAGGTAACGAGCCATATTAAGTATGAATAGGCTAGATGTTCTCCTACTTTTAGCACCAAGAGAGGAGGGACTTAGAGGTTAACTCCTCCGTCTGGCTCACTCTTAAGAGACCCACAGCGTGCTCACGTCTTTATTAAGCTGATGACGATCTTTGGACTAAGATCGAAACGTCCTACACTTCAACTACAGAGTACAGATGAAGACAATACCTACGATAAATTCACATGATCATTATTTTCACACTGATTCTGTTCTTTATGCTATAGTTATCTGACTAACTGTTACATTAACATACCCACCTATTCACCTATACACCTACTCAGCCTGTTGTTCTCTGTTTTATTGTTATTATTATAACTGGCCTTTCAAGATGAAATGTCTTGTCTGAAAAGCTTTATTGTCTACCGAGGTAGAAATTAATCTTTTGACACAAAACACAAAGATCAAGACAGTACAAACATACCTAGATCTAACAGATAAAACACTAAATGAATAGGAAGAATGTTATTGTCTCTTTCTGTTCTTGGTCTTGGATTTTGTAAATGAATTTCCCCCCAAAAATGCGACTTATAGTCCAGTGCGACTTATACTGTATATGTTGTTTTCTTCTTCATGATGCATTTTTTGGCTGGTGCGACTTATACTCCAGTGCGACTTATAGTCCGGAAAATACGGTAATCATTTGGCCCTCAAAGGTGCATGGGAAGTGTACTTTTTATAAACCTTTGCCACGTGAAACTGGAGTGATGCCGTTTAAGGACGTCTTGATAGAGTAAACATAATGCTATTGGTACAAGTTACACAAGATTTGAACATGCTATTCCTCATTTGAAAGCTCAGAACGTCGAGAATCGGCGAGAGTCTTTTTATATTTATTTCCAAACTGGTTTTGCCTGTGGGGCTCATTATGCTCTGATTAGATAATGGTCTGAGACTGATCTCATATCTGGAGACAAACAGAGGTCAAATATTTACCACAAAAAACGCATATACCATATATTTTGTCATTAAAAAAGACGTAATCCTTGCTTTGTCCGAGTCCTTATGTACCAGAAATGATTAATTGTGTGCTAGGATAGGTGACAAGTTCAATAATCAATTTGGTGTTTCAGCCCTACCAGTAATGTTGGCGTATTTTGAATAATTGACTACTGTAATAAGATAAGAGACAACTACTTCATTGATCTCACTATGGATAAATTCACTTGTTATTGCAGCTCTTAAAATACTAATTATTGTATTATCAGTGGTTAGATACGACAACCTATCCCTAACCCTTTCTGACACGTGCCTAACCTTGACCACACCCAGATGATACACAGTGTTAATACGGCAACATAGATCTGGATTATGATGAACAAATGATTGGGGAAGTTTTGCAAAGGCTAAAGCCAGATATCCGTCTGTGCACGTTCTCATTGTCCATCGTAGGCAAAGATTCTTCATCTGTACTCTGTAGTTGAAGTGTAGGACTTTTCGCTCCTCATTCAAATAGCTTCATCAGCACTGAGCAAACTTGAACGGCAGTGGATCGTATAACCTCCTCCTACTGGTTCTTTACTACAGAGTACAGAGTAAGAAGACTGAAGAATCTTTGCCTAATGGTAGATGGTTGTAGCTGTGAAAACTTGTAATGTAGGAACAGGAATATTACTAAGGTTAGGGTTAGGTATATTTTCAGACAAACCAACTCATAGATCTATCCAAAATCCCAGCAGACCGTCCCTCCCAAGCCGACTATCTAGCACTAACCTTTTGCAAATCTTTTATAACGAATGATGAAGTATTTCCACAGCTTTCCAAATGTGTTACAAATGAAGAGGTTATCACAATATAGCCAATATTCTTATTATATTTTCTTGAATTGAGACAAAAGACAGAATCCCATCTCAAGCGCCACACACCAGGCGCTACTGTCATCCCCATCCTGTACTATCCTCTTCTATGGGTACAGCCCCGCGAGCCATGGCTTTTCAGATGACTCTATAAATCAAGAGTCATGTTATGTCACCCTGCCACTGCCATTAACACACAACAGCAGACAAGAGCTGTTTTTAATAGATATTTTTTCTTCAAAGGTGTTACGTTACTGTGTGCATCCCCTACTGAACCATTAATACTCCGCTGTTCTCAGGGCGTAAGTGAAATGTGAGAGATTTATCCTTACTGAGGGTGCAGGTCTTAGGCCAAACTCACCACCACATGAGTTGTCTGGGGACCTATAGGAGAAACTGGCCCCTGACCCGTTTTGGTTCCTAGCATGTAGGTTAAGAACAAGCACTGGGTCGAGCGAGAGTTGACATCATACACACGATGGCACAAAACTATGACTACGATTTCTGAAAGTCTTAATTTGCAAAGCCTCTTTAAAACCTGACACAGGAGCATGATGACTTATGACTAACGAACGACAGAGTGCACATCAAGAATGAAAAAATATAGCTTTTTCCCTTTAGTGATTAAGGTGCTAGATGACAACATGAGCTGACTGCTACATGTCATTCTTGTAACAGTCTTGTCTGTATCTTAATAGTATTAATCCATTAGGTTTATATAGTGCTTCTCTGGACAAAGACGCTTTACATGGCATTACTCATTCATACCATACTTGGTGGTGGTAAGCTACTATTGTAACCACAGCTGCCCAGGGGTAGACCGACTCCATATATGAGATACATTGGAAGACAGTCTGGGATTGCGCCGTAGCCTGGCTTTGAAATTCGAGACTAGAGGCAGGACTAACAAACCCATCGTGAACCAATCAGAGAAACAAAGATGTGATGTAGACGCAGTAGGAAGAGTGGCAAAAACGTCCCTTTTAAAAAGAACAACAGCCAGTTGTTGTCTCCTGTGCTGTGCTGTGATTGGTCTGGTAGTGTTCTCACCAGAGTTTGAGCCAAACGACGGCACAATCCCAGACTGTCTTCCAATGTATCTGTACAGAACATGGAGTCAAGCTGGCTTGCCAGGCTATACCTCCAACCACCACCAACACTTGCACGCTATGGTTTGTTAACACCAGAGAGTTACTAAAAAAGTAATTTTAACATGCAATGACAATAAAGGAATAATAATAATTAGTTAAGGCTGCAACACATTTGCAACAAATTACTGAATGTCTCTCCAAACTCGCCAACCCCTTTCATTGCTACATTGTCCATAATAAATACATAAATCACCCACACTTGACAGAAGATGACAGAAGAACCTCCCTTCATCCAGTATGGGGATGCTGATATGGCCGAAAAGCGAAACTTTGAGTGTCTTATGACCTGTATAAGACCTAAGCAGACTTTTTTACCTTCTAAATATATTGAATATATCCCCCTCTATTCCTAATGATGAACGTATTGGACAACTATAGGGAAACTCAAGTAAAACAGTTATTGGAGCAGTCTGGCATTGATCTTACAACTTGTTACTGTGCCACTTGGCATCTTATAGCATTGGTTTACCATGAATGCGAAACTGATAAAGGTTAAAAGCATAAAGGTGTTAGAGTGGCTGCTTCACAAAACACATCCTTTATCCAGGCAAAGCATCTGGCACACAGTTCAAAATTCAAAAATGCAGCATGTCTATTTTTTTTTTTTTTTCAAACAAGTGCATTAAAAGTACTGTATTTCAGCTTGGGAATAAAAGACGACTTTCCCACTGTTCTTTGCGTGTAAAGTCATTGTCGAACAACTTCTTTTAATGATAGACAGATGGCAAAGAAATTTATCGCTCCACCACTGCGCCCGGTGTCACCTTGAAAACTTTCCCCCCTCGTCCGACCCTCCGCACCTGCTGCATCAAAACAATTTTCCGCCACGGAGCCAGCCATCCGTGGAGCATGGAAGTCGCACTTAGCCGGGGTTAAATATAGGAATCATGCGCACGGGGGTAATCAGGAGTTTTCATCAGGTTCCCCCGAGACCGATCCCCGGAGTGTGACGTGGCTGTCA
>OMNZ01108449.1:40813-54196 GCA_900303255.1 Lesueurigobius sanzi
TTCGTCGCCCTCTTCCTCCTCACATTCATCATTCAGCTGAACGTGAGGGAGTTCTTCTGCCTGGAGCGTTTGAAGAGCCTCCATTATGTTCCACAGGAGCCATGACAAGAGCAGGGAGAGAGAGAGAGAGAGAGAGAGAGAGAGAGAGAGAGAGAGAGAGAGAGAGAGAGAGAGGGGGGGAGAGAGAGAGAGAGAGAGAGAGAGAGAGAGAGAGAGAGAGGGAGAGAGAGGGAGAGAGAGAGAAAAAGAAAGGGAGGAGAGAGAGAGAGAAAAGAGGAGGCAGCCAGGCAGGAGAAATGGAGATCTGAATAATATGCTGAATAAATATAAAGAGGTAACCTAAGACGGTGTTTCACAAACTGTAGATAGGGCCGCGCGAGGCCTGGCCAGATAATTGTTATTCCAACGTTATCCACATCGCAAGAAGCCAAATTGCAATATCACTGGGGTCTTCCATCGAATTGGTTTTGCTTGCACAGCCAAAATAAAATATCTGGTAACTTGAATGATAGCCAAAGTTCAGTTTTTGTACGATTTTCCTCATTTAGGCCTCATCTAGACTTGATTGACTAAAAGGCGCAAAACCGTAAATTGAGGTGGAAGGCTTTGTCAGCACATATTGTCTAATTATCTCCTCAAAAAGGCGCCCAAACGTGGTACAATATTCAAAAAACATGTCCATGATGGTGGTCAGTAGAAAGGACATAAGAATAAAATGGTAGATTTGTGGATAGTGCAACATTTGCCAGTTTTCATTTTGTAAATTTCTTTCAAAACGGTTTCTCCCTCATAAAGTTGCATTGGCACCTGCTCCGACTCAAATAAATTCTATAACGTGAACCTGTTATGCTCTTCCCAAAACGCACTCTGCTGATGTTTAGTGGATACAGTAATTCTAAAACATGAAATGGTAATGGGTACAATAACTTCTGAGAAAGCAGATGGTGAATATTGCCAGCATAAGAAAACCGATCTACTTCGAAAGACTGTTATTGTTTTCGATGTGATACGTCGACGCTTCGGTGCCAAGAAAACTCAAAAGCATCTGGATGGGAACTGCGGAGCCTGTTCAGTTGGCAGTCAGTTTGTGGAGCTAATCTGCAAAAAATATGACAGTGCGTCCCACCACAACCATCCGCCCCCCCCCCCCTCCTTTGGGAAAACAAACTGTATCTTTTACTACCAATCTGTACGGGCCCATGTCTAGCCCGGGAAGGAGCCAAAAAAACGCCAATCCAGGCAGACGTGTTGGTATTGAAAACGCCTCCACAAGAAAGATGACTCCCACGGCAGGTGTAGATGCAGTTAATCTAAAGCTTCTTAAAGTATCTCACAGGAATCTCATACTTTTGGAACATACTGTATATGGACCATAGAGCCAAAATGGCTAAGCCAAAATTTGTGGGTGAGGTTTTGTAAAAAAACAAAAATGGGCTACTGAAGCAAATGTATATTATGATATGATATATACAATTTATATAATTCCTTATTTTCGAATTATGTTCTTTAAATGTACAGTATACAGTATATGCCCTGCTATATTGGATGTGGAAGAATCTTGTTTTACACACAAAGACAAATAAATAGTAGTGTGGGATCAGCGTGATTTTTAGTTGTTAAAGGACCTTAATTAAAGGACCTAGTTTTATGCTTCCAAATAATCACAGAGGCAGCATGTAGATTTTTGTTGTGGCCTAAACATTCCCATCTTTCTTAGCGCATTTGTTACACCATCATTCTTCACTGGAATGAGTCTAAGCTCGTTTCATAACTTTAGGTTGAAAAATACAACTAGCCTCTAGTTCATGATCAATAAAAAGGCTGAATAATTAGATGCTCGGCCATGGTTGCCAGGTCTCAGCAGCCAAATCCACCCAAAAGTATCTGAAAAAAGCCCAAAGCCCATGGACATATGGCGCATCAGGAATTTTCAGTGTTTTACTTGTTTACAGAGCCCACGTGCTACTCCGATGATGCTGAACTGCCCCTTCTCCCTCTCTCACTGAAAAGCAGGTCTGAGACCATTGGATTTGAGATTTTGACACTAGAAACAGTGACTTTCATCAGGAAATGGGCCAAAATGAGCCTATTTTACATAGAAACACCATGTAAAAAAAGCCGCGGAAAGACTTAAAAAGCCGCCCACTTCCGCGGTTCAACCGCAGACCTGGCAAACCCTGTGCTCGTCACACAAAGGTCTATTTCACAAATGTCTGATTTAATAATATACAGAAGGAGACACATGTTAATCTATTACTAGAAAAGAAAAAAAAAAAAGGTATGGGGCCTGTAACCATTGTGGCCTTGCACTGGTCTATGGTTCCATTACAGCTGTACAGACCTGCCAAGAGCTTAGTGTGCTGTATGTAATGTGTAGTGTCTGCTTTGAATGTTGTTCTTTCATAATTGAATAAGCCACTTAGCACATCTAGCTAACTGTGTAGCATTCCCATTCATTTGTACTTGTATATTGAGCTAATTAGCTCATTGGCGGCGTGTTAGTCTTGTATGGTGGCTTGTGTTTGGTCAGTGCAGTACAGTGGTGTTCTCTGAGGCCAGATTGAGGCTGATTCGGTCGCTCTGAATCTGTTTCACTTCCCCCTCGCTGCAGCGCCGTGCCCCCGGGTCCTGATTTACTCCTGATTTGTGGGTTGCCCGTGTCAAAGCAAAGCAACACTTGGACCTCTGTAAGACGTGCAGCGAGCGCATACAAACACATACAAACAGAGCAAAACAGCGCGGGCAGGTATAGGCTCAAGTCTGACATGAGCAGACCCCACACAGACATATGCAAAAAAACGAATGAGAACTCCAAGCTGCGAGAAAAAGGATAGCGAGCGAGATAGACAGATAGAAGGGAGAATTTCAAGGTACAAGCAGATGGAGATCCCTTCGGCTATGACTTCTAAGCCCCGGTCTCCAGGGGCTGCCGGGATTTTCATTTCAATGGGCCCTAAATATTCATCACTTTCCCTCTCCCCAGTCTTTCTTTAAACCCTTCTGCTGGCTGTTTGGAGGCACCGGGCTCCCAAACTAGCAGCAGTCAGGAGAGGAGAGACATGCAGACAGTGCAGGCCAGCAAGTGGGTGGATAACACTTCTGAACTCCACCACAATCACAGGCATTTCGACATGAAGAGAGCGCTAACCCCGATCACACTCTCTCACACATGGGCCGTACAGTGCACAGCGGCATCCAACAATGGGCCTTTGTTTTAAGAAAGCCTCTCCATTAGATCAAATATGAGAGCCGTCTTTCAGCTGGTTTTGTCTGCACATCGGGCTCCGTCAGTGCGGCCTCTCGCCCCCACTGGCCTGTGCAGGAGTGTTAAGAGAACCCATTGACATCCTTGGATTAACATATATTAAGGGGTTAAATGAAAGTGCCATTAATGTGGTTTAAGAGTGAAAGCGACCCGTGGGATATTATGCTTTCCACTTGAAGCTATGAATGGCTAATGCTAAACAGCACTTCATTATTGCAGCACGCTCCATTGACTGTGTCTATCAGAAGTGGAAAATCTGCTCTTGAAAGGCGGCTCAGTTAAACAGCCCGAGTCCAAGCAGGTTGGCTCTGAGCGCGCAGGAGTTCAACATATTGGAGTTTAATAGGAGTCTGTTGAGGTGGGGCATTTCTGTTCTTGTTTGTATTGGCTTGTTCAGTTCTCCTTTTTAACGAACGAGATTTCACTGGAGATCTATCTATTAGCAAATTGGTTTCATGTCTTAAAAATTAAGTTTAATTAGCTTTCTTCTGCGTTGGAGAGTGAGGCCAAATATGGATATTATGAAGTGCAGGGTAATAGATAATGCATTATTATTACTGCTAATTTTATACTTCAAGATGACACACTAGTAAAAGTTCCTGGCAAAATAATTATTGAAAATTATATTATTTTAGTATGCTATTTTGCACGTTTACTCTACAAATTAGAACAAAAGTTAAATAATAATATCATATGGACCACTTCTGTTAGAATAGTCTTTTGTTCCATTTTCATACATTTAGTGGGACACTTTTCTCTTGCTACCTAGAGTTTATTTTATTTCATTCAGTACTTAAGAGATGTTCATACAGTTTATTGAGTGAAGAGACATTTATTCTATTATTATTACTACCTGTTTGCAAATGTATTTTCTTTTACCTTTGCTATAGTGAGGATATTTATGGCTCTTTAATGGGGGCTGGATCTTTGGGAGCCGTTTATTGCAAAGAGCTGCTTAAAAGACTGGCTCCTTTCCAAACGTAAAGTATCTATTGCAAAAACTAATTATAAAATAAAATAAGTTTCTTGAATCAAGACGTTAATTTGATTTGGTCAGTAAAATTCTTTCCTGATACTGTACATCTCACTACATCTAAATTAAGTTTCATATATATTCAAATAAATTGGACAGAGAAAATAAATCTAATTTTACTAGAACATGTCATGTCTTTAATTGGCAAGTCAGAAATTCTTTAGGTAAAATAGTCATAATCCCAGCCATTTTAACTCCCCAAGATACATTATGTGTGTGTCCGAGAGCTAATTACCTTTTGAAAAGTGTGTATGTAACTAAAATATTGGGCCATAATCAACAACATACAGTATGTCGACAAATATTTTTGGAGGCAAAAAGTTCTGTGTAAAACTAAATTACAAAAAAGAGCCAGTGAGATCCAGTTCGAACCGTTCACCTTAAAGAGCCGTTCACCTTAAAGAGCCGTTCTAAAGAGCCGATTCGGTCATGAACATCACATCACTAACATTTCCTGACTTTTAGATCTTAAGAGCTGTTGTAACAAGTACATTTCTCCATTGTGACATCAATAAAGTCTTATCTTATCTTACACTAAAGCATCTCACCTTACAAAACGTTCTATCATGTTGATTTTTATCATTTCTATTTAAACAAACAAACAATTTTCTCTTGCGTAGCAGTGCCAGATCTATGTTTGTGCAATACAGTTACTCCTCCTTGATCAGAATGAAAATAAAATCATTCCCAGCATTCTGCACAACAACAAAAATCGAATCTGTTTTTAAAAAGGTCCCAAACTGAGATGCCCGTTTCATTTGAAAGTTCGATATCCATCCATTGATGCAGGAGTTTCACCCCCCCACCCCACGCTCCGCTCTGTGTAGATGTAGTAGAGATAGGGCAGGTGTCAGTGGCCCAGTGAAAGGATGTGGCTGCAGGTATTCATGAGCACACTGGGATCTATGACGGGGATTTCCACTGAGTCTCCTGCGCTGACACAGATCCCAGGATCAGGTGAAACACTGGGTTGTGTCATCTCAACAGGCGGCATCCAGTTACAGCATCATGTCTGCCAAAAGTCCCAATATTAAGGTGTAATATAGGTAAATATAAGTAAAGTTAACATCTACTGTGACACTTTACTGTGTACACTGCAAAAGGTCATCGAGAAATAAGTTTTGTTTTTTTTGTACATTTGAAATTGGTTTGAGTAACTAATTTCAAGAAGTTTTTTCACTTAAATTAAGAAAAAATGATGCAAAAAGTGATCTAGAAATACAGTTGTGCTCAATGTACATAATTTTACATACCCTTTTAATGTTTAGGCCAGAAAATGAATAATAATAACACAAATATATTTTTTTCCACTTATGCCTAGTGTTTGTGCAAAGCCATTTTTTGAAATCATAAAGAAACAGAAACTACTCAAATGTCCCTGATCTAACATTTACATGACCTTCAACAACTGCCAGGAACATTGCTCAGAAGCAAAGGAAAACTCACTTCAGCTGAAATACTGGACAAAATTGGACTCTCTAATTGTTTTAAGATGCACAATATGTAAACTTTTGATGAGGGACATTTGGCTAGTTTCTAGTTGAAAAGTGTAAACAAACAGGTTTTTTGACAATAAATGACTTCACATAACCACTATGTGTTATCATTCATATTCTATGACATGTGTAAGTTTACACACCCTGACATTCTGAGCACAACTGTAAGTGAAAAAGATTTAGGCCAAATTGTACAACTATAATACAATACGGTAGAGAACTTCAAATGCAGTCTATCTCACATTTCTTACAAAATCTAATTTCTAACCTGACAAAATGTGTTTTTTTCCCCATATTTTGTCAGTAATAGCTACTTAAAATCTCAATTTATCTCAGCTTAACATTGCATTAGCATATCAACACTTTATTGCATCTGAATCAGAACTCTGATAACCTCAGTCGAAGTGAATGTGACAAGCCAGGCCTGTACATCTCCTCCTCTCTCTGCTGTGCCTTGTCAGAAGTGCTTTGACATTGATGAGAACAAACTGGCCCAAGACGGAGACAGCTCAGTCCATGCGTCCAGTCTGAGGCCTCGTCATTACCGATACAGAGCTTTTGATCTTCCCTCTGTGTGCAGCCTTATGTGGTTTGTCCTGCCTCTCCTCTCCTCATCACTGTATCCAAACCACATGACATTATGACACATGACGCACTCTTGTCTTTTAAGGGCTTGATGACCCTCCCTCTCCGCTACCCCCTCTGAAACCTGACATCTTTGGCTACTATGCTCTTTTTGATAGACGCATACCAAAAATATAGTAATACTATTCGTTAGAATACGAATTACTATAAAAATACTGCTCATGATATCTCTTTGAATGCTGCAAAAGGAGGGGCCAAAGCCACCTCTTAACATGTACCAATGGATCAAAACCTTTGTTGTCCCGTGTTCCCATTTGGGTGTTTTCAATGGGCGAGGATGGCACTTCTCTTTGGTCCTTATAACGGGGTGCTGACCTTGCTGTGATACCACCCCCGAGTGGCTAAGTGCAACTCCAAAAAGAGCTTGGAATCCTATTGGGTTGGGACTACACAGGTCAAAAACAGATTTAAAGCCTGAGTACAAATGATTTTATTGTGTCTAAAGCTGGAGTGTCCTCCTGTGACAACACTGAGGGGTGTATCATATTTGTTTTACCATGCTGGATTTTGTTTAATGGATTTTTTTTTTGCTTTCCCCCCTTTTTTGGAACATGCTTTGTAGGAGGAGACTCATGGATTTTCTCTCATATTGGTGTTATAAACGCAAATGTGGAGGAGTTTGGAGACACAGTCCATCTATATTATGTCTATGGCCATTTCATCAATTTTCAGGACATACCTTACATTGAATACATCACACATTACTTTTTGATAAAGTAATCAATTAAAATGCCTGTTATTCAAATATTGTGGAATAGAAATTCCCTTGAGATGTACAAATACAATATTTACAGAATAACCTGTTCCAGCCATTTGCACTGCTCTATTTGCACAATATGGTATGTCCACAGACTCACATCTGCTGCTAATGCACATCTGTAAATTCACCCATTTACATTGCTGTTTTTATTTTGATTTGCCCTTATAGTTTTATAATTATTTCCTGGTCATAGTTTATTATTTATCATTCTTGAAACCTTTCATTGACAATGGCAATAAAGACTATTGTGATTCTGACATAACACATCCACAAAGTAAAAAAACAAACAAAAAGGTGTAGTAATATACCTGCATAGATGCATAGATGTATCGCATATAACAAGAATGTAGTTCTGCAGTGTTCAGTCATTGCTCTCGCCACGATGCTAAAAAAAAACTGTAACAGCTACATTTCCCAATACAAACACTTTACCATAGATCATTAAATCTGCATTGACATTAACATAGGAACACTTAGGGACTTTTTCTATCTCCAGACTCCAGCTGTGTTACTTGACGTAATTAAAAGCTTGCACATATATTATCAAAATGTCCTAGAGATACAAGGCTATATGAAGCGCACAATCAGCAAAACTTCCACAAAAGGCCATTGGCTTGACTGGTTGATCAACTTTTAAAGTGTTTTGTCCATCATGGCAACTATACTTTCGGAGTCACATGGTTTTGCGGCATCAAAGGCCACTCACTTCACTTTATACACTCAGCTAACACAGGTATTAACTAAAGTATGCGAGATGGTGCATGAAACCGGTCCCGATGCGTGCGACACCAGCCAGGGGTCAACGGTCAGCCTTACATTAGCGAAGACGGAAGGGAAAAGGCAATCCGATCCAGGTGAAGTCACAGGGTTAGATTTGGAGGCTTTTGTGGCGGCGGCAGGGAGCGGCATTGAGTGGGAGGACTGATGAGCGCGCCGTCAAATCTGTCATGTGTCGGGACAATGAGTGAAGTAATTGGAATAAATGACGGGAGATAGTGTTTCTCAAGCTGCGGTACATGCACTACACTGATGCGACCTGGGCCTCGTCTGATGGAATACCTATTACACGATTTGGTATGCAAATTCGTCTTCAAATTCAAATTATTTATTCATTTAGCAATTTCATTTTGCTTGATTGTGCTTAGCTGTCTTCATTCAAACAGCAAAGGTTTTGCAGAGAACCAAGTGTCTTATGCTTAGCTTGGACTGAACGCGCGCCATCGCTCGATCAGCTTGTAGTTGGACGTTTGTTCATGTTACTTGAAAATCCCTTTCACTCGCGTGGAAATCCTGTTTGCTGGTGCGTGGAGTCGCTTGATTCACATGAAAGCGTCATAGGAGGCGTGTCCAGCTTTATTATTTACTTAGCTATATTATTTAGTATTCTTATCCTTCAATCATTTTAAAGTTATGAAGTCCTGTCTAGTCTCTGGGGCTGAAAATGATTTATTGAGGACCCGAAACCAGGTCCTGACCATTAGAACCAGGTTCAGACAGTTAGAATCAGGTCCTCTGTGAGTGATGTGCAGGTTATCAAGTCTGCACAGCTGGAGTGATGACCTGTGTCCTCATTTCAGCAGAGAACGCCCCGGTGTTGGCATCTATTGTTCGCATCTGGTGTGAGTGGCCGATGCTGGCGTTTGGTGTAGGAATGTAATGTTAGCGCTGGTGTTATAACTGGTGGAGTGTGGCCTGTTGGACCATTTGATCCAGTGGGGCGTGGCCTGTAGGACCATTATATTTCACACAGTGGAGCATGGCCTGTTGGACAATGAGATGCAGTGGGTGTGGTCTGTTAGCTGTCCTGCTCCTCCACATCTGGCCTTTAAAGTCTCTGGGACCAAGCATGACTCTGCTCTCTGACTCTGCTGAGTCAAGGAGCCAAAGCAAGGTCCTGACCAATAGAAGCAGGTCCAGACCAGTAGAAGCAGGTTCAGACCTTGATAACCCACTCCTCTCTGAGGGACGTGCGGGTCATCAAGTCTCCACAGCTGTGGCCTGTTGGACCAGATGATAGAGTGTGGTGTGCACATTAGGACCCTGTGACACAGTGGACGATGGGCGTGGTCTGTTCGCTGTCCTGCTCCTCCACATCTGACCTTTACAGACTGTCAAGCCTCAGGGGCCGAAGATGACTCTGACAGTCGAGTCGAGGAGCCAAAACCTGGTCCTGACCATTAAAACCAGGTCCAGATGGTTAGAATGAGGTCCAGATCGTTAGAACCAGGTCCAGGCCTTGGTGACCCACTCCTTTGTGAGGGACGTGCAAGTCTCCACAGCTGAAGTGAAGACATGTGTCCTCAGTTCAGCGGAGAATGCCCTGGTGTTGTCGTCTAGTGCAGGCATGTAGTGTTAGTACTGGTGTTACTGGTGTTACTGGTGTTACTGGCGTTAGCGTCTGCAAAGCCATTTTTATAAAATTAGCTCCAAAATAGGTTGTGTTCACGTTACAGAATTCCACCTCAGTTTGAGAGCAATGCCAATGATGAAAAAAAAAGGTTTTAGACCTGAATCAGTCTTGGAAAATCTCAGAATTTAGTTGTTGCTTTGACCTGATGTATTTCCCTAGTCTTGTTTTACATACATACAATGTTCTACTCTTAGTCCTGGTTTAGACATGATGACACCTCAAAAACATAGATATTTTCCCAGGGATTTCACTTACAAAAATGAAGAACTTTAATAGCATTATGACACGGGGTCATGACTTGTTAGTGCGCTCCATTCAAACAAGTGAGTGACTAATCCCGTCTCTTTAATGCATGACAGCTCGAATAATACTCCGCAGTCATTTTAGGTATTAAGTTCCCACACAATTGTTTTTAAGAAAAGCGTTCCACTTATTAGCGCCTATCACGTTACCGAACAGCTTTTTGGCAAAGATGTTACTTCAGATGAGATTGTATCGAAAAAGTCTCGGGGCTGGTGACTGGCACGGCTTCCCTCACGAGACAGCGAGAACATCGGCTCCCATTGCGGCTCCGAACGGATGTCATTTTACCCGTGATCCTCTGTTATTAAGATGAAACTGGCCCCTCAAGTCCCCGCGCGCAGAGTAAACAGAGCTAATAGAAAATCATGCGGCTGTGATTAACCTGCCTCATTGTGCCGTTTGCATGAGAGATGGCCTGCCGCGACAGTCGTTCCTCATGCACGCCGACGGAGAACGGCCGCGTGTACACAAGCTGTTTACAAACAACGGCAAAGTGAACATTTATGGGAACAATGTTCGCTGGGAAACGGCAAAACAGTGATGAATGCCGTGTGTGCGCTTTTGTGTAAACATATAATAATAAATACATGGATAAATCTTTATTGGTATGGGTGACAGTTAACAAGAAAGTTATGATTTAAAGGAAGGGTTTGTAAGGATTATTTCATAACTTTTTCTAATGTTTATTTACTAATTACAATTATATTGTTGATTTATTTACAATTACAAAACCATTTTACACGTTGTTGATGGTTATTTTTTTTGTTTTAGGTCTTATGCAAAGCATCCAATCAGAAAGCAAACACTTTTGGTTTCCACAACCAAAATATGCTTTCTTTCTTTTAATTTATGCTAGAGCAAGTCCCCATTTGATAAAGGAGACATAAAGCGACTTTTTTCAGCTTTTAACCACGTTCCAATGTTGTTCCCTCGTCAAAAAAAACCAGACCTGGAGCATTATTTCACTTCATTTTGAATGAATCATGTTTGCGTTGGTTGGTTTGTCCATGTTGACTTCTGCAGCGCAAGCTTGGTTTCTACTTCCTGGTACAATTATCCAATATTGGATCAGTTCTGAGCCGTTCTGTCTCATAGCATGGAGATAGCAACTCCGTCGAGCTGCTAGCCACATGGATAAATCAAGGCTAAAGTTGATTTTTACCATGTGATTCCCACTCTTGACTGTAGGGGGCGAACAAGGCCAAAACCTCATCAGCCCTGACGCTACTATTTATGAACATCATGCAATCCTTGAAAACATATAATGACTTCAAGATGGGCCACAGTGAAAGTTCATGAGAGCAAGGTACTTTTGGTGCACGCCCCCACTGGCTACAATTAGTTGATAATTAATATAAAGTCTATGAATCGGCGTGAAGAGCAGAGAAAAACATTCAGCAAAAGGTTGTGCAAACTTTTGTGCAGCACATAATAACAAAACAATGTATTACACCCAATAATGGTAACATCGACTAATGTTGCTCTTACATGTGACATTTCATGCATTTTGATGAAGGTGAGATTTGGTTGCATAATTCTCATAAATTTTAAAATTTGGCAATGCCCTGTTTTAGTGAGTGTCAGGGCTGGGTCATGTGACTGTGCAGATGAGGTAGTGTTGACAGATATCTCCCTTAAGCGCATATAATTGGACGCACACACACACTCTCTCTTGTGCAAGGTGATAGCAGCGATACCTTGTGAAACACCTCAAGGAGTCGAAAAGTCAAAAATTGATAAACTGGTGCAAACAGACAAAACATGTACCCCCGCCTTCTTCTTTTTTATTCATTTTTTTTCCACGTCGGTCTTCCCTTCACAGCTAGAGGCAGCACTGCATGTCCTGCTTTGGTCCCAGGATCCCCATTGTGGAGGCCCACCCTACAGCTACGCCCTTAGATACATGATGATGAGGCTTTCCCAAATGCCCAGGGGAGCTCTCACATGCATGCAGCCACACACTCACACACACACATACACACATACACACACACACACACACACACACACACACACACACACACACACACACACACACTCACAGATACACCAAAACAACTATAGACAATACAGTCAAGCAGGTGGAATCACTGGCACCCAATGCAAAACAAACGCGCACTGGCACCAAATCAAAAGCACGGTACAAGTCAACTCGCTGCTCTCCTTGGCACGGCATCTCTCAATCATACCAAAGCACTCCACTTTCCTCCCGAAATAAACCCTGTACTAAATCAATATGTTGCTCTTTTAGTCCATATTTAATCTTTATTTACTCATGTGTCACAACAGCACTGACATCTCTTTTACACTGGCCAAGAACATTGAAGCAGGCATGAATGGAAACAATAGGCCGGACTCATGCAAGCACATGTAAAGGTTTAGCTCAGCACATGTGGCCACGGTCCCAGGCCGGGGTATTTAGTTTGATGTACCCCACGTCAACGCTGTTTAAGATTGTACTTATTACATTGTGCCTACTGCAAAACTCAAATTGAGACTCTAATTGAAATGCAACTTTAACTTTAGGATGGCTTGTTTAAAGCTATGACCAAATAGTTCAGGAAATCCTAACATCCCAAAGAGCCTATAGCTTAAAATTGAGGTGGAGAACAGCTGAAAATGATATGATAGTAACTATGGAAATGGTCAAAATGCCTATTTCTAGTCTTAGTTTTTTGCTAATTTCTCTGTAATTCCTGGGCCAATCCACATGAAACAAAAAACTCTCCTAAGTTAAATGTCTTCTCTGTCAGCACATATGAACAAAGGTCTAATTATTTTCTCATGAAGGGCGCCAAAAGTAGTGACAATGTTCAAAAACATGTGCATGATGTTGGCCTTTCAGCCATGAGAATAATATGGCAGATTTGTGAATCCAAGCACTATCAAATAATGATCATTTCAACATTTCGTCCCCTTAGGATTACCGTATTTTCCGGACTATAAGCCACACCTTTTCTCATAGTTTGGCTGGTCCTGCGACTTATATATTAATTAATATGCGACTTATATATTAATTAATATGATACGTTAGCATGCCAGACACCTATTCAGTTCATTGTTTGTAGCTGAAAAACCATCAATGTGTTAAGTTTTTGCATTGGGTACCGTACACCTATTCAGCCTGTTGTTCTCTATTCTATTGTTATTATTTTTACTTCCCTTTCAAGATTAAATTGTTCTTGGTCTTGGATTTTGTGAAATAAATTCTGCCCCAAAAATGTGGCTTATAGTATGTTTTTCTTCTTGTAGTTGTGATATATTTAGGTTTAAAGTTTTGACCACTCATTTAAAATAATGGAAATTGGCAATATGTCTTATAAAAACTTCAAAAATGCACCAAACTTTACAGAAATATGATATAGTGTTCAAAAGGGGACTGGGAACAAGAAAATGTGAACAACTCAATTCAGCCAAAAACGTCAGATAGAACCATATAATTGTTAAGGGACGATATGTCATTTTTCTTCC
>OMNZ01108449.1:63832-80502 GCA_900303255.1 Lesueurigobius sanzi
AATTTGGGCCCTGGGGAAGGAAAGAGACAGAGAGAGAGAGATAGAGAGAGAGAGAGGGGAAAGAGAGAGGGGAAGGAGAGAGAGAGAAGAAGGAAAGAGGGAGAGAGAGAGAAGGAAAGAGGGAGAGAGAGATGAAGGAAAGAGACAGAGAGAGGGGAGGGAGAGAGAGAGAAAAAGGAAAGAGGGAGAGAGAGAGAGAAAGAAAGAGGGAGAGAGAGAGAGAGAGAGAGAGAGAGAGAGAGAGAGAGAGAGAGAGGACAAATTGCATATGATAAGCAAGGCGATGCATCTCAGTCGGGACGCTGTGGAAACGTAGAGTCCGACATCCCTTAACGAATGCTCTATGGTAATGGTGGGCATTTATAATTCATAGGGTTTATAGGCACAGGTCAATGGCGCTATGTGAACAAGGTTAATCAGAAGCGAGAGGGTCAGGAGACGTCAAAGAGGTCGTCCTGATTCTTATGAGGGTATTGATTTAGCTTTCCGGACAATGAATATCACATTGTAGCATATATGTGTGTTATTGCATCGATTCAGGGAGTTTTAGTCCATACGTGGCCTCCGAAATACATATTGACCCCAATGAGTGAACTGATGCAATATTCAAAAACGCACTCGATACTGAAAAGTTGGACATGTAAAAAACAAATATGGAGCAACTGTCTGTCAAGCTATTCCTGAAACACCACTAGAATTTTAATAGCGTGCGCGCATAACTACATTATACAAAGGGCAACTCCTCGGGAAAAGAAATATCTATACTATACTACTACCAACTTTAAAATCACTAACCCAGCATACAAGCACAAGAATGGATTGTACACTTACTTCTTGTATAATTTTCTGACAACTTGAGAAATAAAATGCAAAATGGACTTTTTTGAACTTCTACGTTACCTTTTGTTGAGTAGTGTTTTGCAACTTTCATTCAGGTTTGAGAAATTCTGTTTAATTTGGATGTTTATTCTTGCAGAAAGTTGTCTTGTTTGTATTTCGTCGCATTTTCAAAGCCCACAAACCATCACCCGTTCTGCGCTCAAACTATATTTCTCACTGTCAAATTGTTAGCATTTTGTTGACCAAAAATGGCAGCTTGTATGTTTTCTTATCCAGATCAATTTGCCCTGGTGCCAGTAGAGTTAGCTCCAAGTAACATAAGGAGCCTTTTCCACAAACATTAATTTAAATCAGTGGTACTCAAAGTGTGGCCCGGGGGCCAAATGTGGCCCTCGGGCAATTTTTTTTGCGCTCAAGCTTCTTGCTGAAAGCTTGCGTTCACGTTCTAGCATCAAAATGGCAAATGGAGGGCAGGGGGCTTAAGCCCACTGTTTCAGACATGGAGGAAAGCCCTTATTGGACTAAAGAAAGATACCAACAAAGAAAACCCGTACTTCAAGGCGGCACGGTGGCAGAGTGGATAGCGCTCTTGCCTCACAGCAAGAAGGTCCCGGGTTCGATTCCCGGCCCGTGCGGCCTTTCTGTGTGGAGTTTGCATGTTCTCCCCGTGTCTGCGTAGGTTTCCTCCGGGTGCTCCGGTTTCCCCTACCACTAAAAACATGTACAATAGGCCAGGATGAATGAGAGTGAGTTTGTGAGTGCGAATGTGGGACAACGGATGGAAATTAGCCCAAGGCTACAATCCGGAGTGGCGTGTTGACATGCATTCTTCATGTGCACGCACTGTCCCAACCAAATAAACCAAACAAACAAACAAATCATGAGAAAGGACACTTTTTCAACTGAGTTTTGCAATTTACCTGCAGTCGAGGCGGTATATATTACCAATTGTCTTGTACTAGCAACATCTTTGTGCACTAAACAAATGAACAAGAGTATGGATGCCTTCAACTTTTTTGTCAGCGACTGGGTCCACGACCTCAGAACCAAGATACTTAAAGATAATTATTGTTAGGGTAAGATTTGTTTGTTTTTAGTTCAATGATAACTATATATGCTACGCTAGCTGAGATTTTCCAGCCATTTTTCTCTTTTGTTTCACTATTTTTCTTCCATTTAAGGCCTTTGTGTGTCACTGGCTTAGGAACTCGATTATACTCTTGTCCTCTTAGATCGATTAGAACAGCCGAAAACGGTGTATACCATCGGCATGATTGTATAAGTAAACCGCTATTGCTAACACGGAGGCTCGACCTGCCCTCCACCATGACTTGAATAACTGATATTTTAGTGTTAGTCAGAGTTGGAATTAAAGTTTCAAGCCTGAAGTGTATTTGCATGGTTAAAACAGCAGAAATTGTGACCGCATTGACCACTGTGTCAGGCCCTCCACACTGTATAGACTTCAATATACGGCCCACAATGAAAAAACGATTCGACACCCCTGATTTATATCATAAAATGTGACATATCTATGCTAAGGTACCCAGAACCAGGTTCATGTATGCATATTATGTCCACTTTAAAGAATCATTTCCTTTCTTTTTTTTGTATCAATATAGATCCAGTCACTGTCTAAAACGACCAGACTCAAAATGGACCATAAAAGTGGGTCAATCATTTCCCAAGATAGAAAATATCGGCAGGCCTATATAACACATGTAACTTTCCAATTGGCTGTGTTGAATAATAGCATGTATGTTACCCTTCTCTTGCGGACTCAGCAGCTATGAAAGGGACCTTACCCGAGGGGGAGCCGCGGATGCGTTCTATCACTATTATGTTGCTAAAATGTCAGTCACTCCTATCTATCGCCTTGTCGGGGAAGATATAGCCCTGGACGGAACACGGGCTACCCCATCTAAATGAATGGAAACACCCAGTCCTGTCTTGTCATAGTAGATTGGGGGGAAACAGACAATGCGGCGGTGGTCGCATTTGGCCTTCCGTACATCAATTCAAATGCAGGTGATGCGAATATTCAAAATATATTCATGAAACGTTCAGAGTTATTTCAGCCAGGGATCACACAATATTACCTCGGCGCGCTGATAAGATAAGGTATTTTCATATTCCCATGTATTTCATTCATTTTGGGGAAGAGGCAGGAGGGAGGAGGAGGAGGAGGAAGAGTCAGGCCTCGGGCAAGATTAATAAGCATTTAAAACGGTTTCACTGCTAACCGGCAAATCACAGTGTGTGTTTGGGAGTATTGTTCACTACTGAGTGGCCATGAATGACATAAATAGATTGCCCCGGTATACCTCGGCAGCGGCGCTATTGGGAGCAGCTGCAAATAAATAAACAGGAGACATAGAGCACCTATAGAAGATGCAGGGGGCTCGCCTATAGAACAAAGCCGTCACTAGGATTCATACCAGCACAGTGGCAAATGGCAATGCTTAGATTTCACTCCCCATCAGAGCGATAATTAAATGAAAAAAAGAAAGGAAAAAAACTTGCCTTCCGGTGGCTTCGTTCCCTTAAAAAGACAGAATTCAAAACACTTAACCCCTATTAGTTAGCAATTGACAACAGAGCCTAAACGGTTGCTGCAGCCGTTGGCGAGCGCTGAGACTGTGTCAATAGCTGGCTCGCCGCCTGTGAATGTGGCTACAGGGTTCCCCCATAGCACCTGGACCATCAGCTGGAGAAGTAGCACCCTTCCTCCCCACAGCATGCATGAGAATATGATAAAAGACACTATTAACTAAGTATAAGAGTACTATGAGGTATACGGGCAGTGTACTTGTTGCTTGATCTGAGCAGGTAAGTAAATTTATCTTACACATTCTTGCACTTGGAACAGGAAAATACATATTTTTGCACCTAAAATAAGATGAAATTTCTTATTGTCTTAAAACATAGATGCATATAATCTCATTTTACTTTAAACAAGGGGAAACATCTTATTCCATTGGCATTCTTTTTACTTAGCCAGTCAGATCTACTCAAATTATAGTCAAATATTCCAGTCACTTTAACTCGTCAAGATATACAGTACAGGCCAAAGGTTTGGACACACCTTCTCATCCAATGTGTTTTCTTTATTTTCATGACTATTTACATTGTAGATCCTCACTGAAGGCATCAAAACTATGAATGAATACACGTGGAGTTATGTACTTAACAAAAAAAGGTGAAATAACTGAAAACATGTTTTATATTGTAGTTTCTTGAAAATAGCCACCCTTTGCTCTGATTACTGCTTTGCACACTCTCGGCATTCTCTCGATGAGCTTCAAGAAGTAGTCACATGACATGGTTTTCACTTCACAGGTGTGCCTTATCAGGTGTGCCTTATCAGGTGTGCCTTATCAGGGTTCATTAGTGGAATTTCTTCTTTATCAATGGTCATGAAAATAAAGAAAACACATTGAAAACACATTGAATGAGAAGGTGTGTCCAAACTTTTGGCCTGTACTGTATATTTTTTGCAGGGTGTGATATTGCAGGAGATACTTTTCTAATACAATTTAATATTGTGCAATTATCCATGGCATAAAGTAACACAGGATTGTTAAAAGACCAAACAGGTTTAAACAGATGTGATTTAGTGGAAAAGTAGGACAAAACAGACATAGGAACAAGGTCCCACTCAATCCAAATCATGTAGACTAGGGTAAAACCTCCAGGTAGGTTAAAGACTTGGATCTGGAGATGGGTCCCCGGGTGCTGTATTGGTTTTAACAGGTTTTCCTTAGGCGCCGATTTCTTTACTTCAACAACAAATGCAAAAATACAATATACTGTACACAAGGGTGCGATATTGACAAAAAGGAATACCTCAATATTTTGGGGACTTTCTCGACGATGATGATGAAGCGTGTCACTCAAAAAATGATAAATTGATGAATTGAATAGTAATAATCAGTAAAAGTGCAGACAAATCCCTTTATAACATTTGTTGAGAAATTATATTAGTATGTTTTTTCTTGACACTGGTACTCAATAGTGTATTGTCAAATTTGCTTATCTTCCGAACAACAATTTTCCATATTCACATTTTAAAAAGCGAATACTCCTGTTCACTGCCCTATATACGTGAAGATAAACATTATGTTAAGCTAAAATAAGTATTGTTCCACTAAACATCCTTGACTAGACAGAAGTTGACTAACTCTGAGGCTGGGTGCATCTAATGAGTACAAAGTTGTGCTCAAGCCTCACAACAGTAAACTAGTTTAACAGCTAATGTTCAAACAAGCGAGCGCAGCCACCATAATTGAAGCCCTCCCTAAATTGTGTTTTTATTTTGCTCCCCAGTTCTGAAATATAATCAGTTTGCCTAATTTTATTGCATTTCCTAATGATGCTCGCCCAGAGCAATTGTTCTGTGTGTTCCTTAGCAAACAGCGCGTGTCAGCTCACTGAGATTAATCTTGATTACTTTAGCCCTTGATGAAGTAGGCTACAATAATGCTTTAATTGGGGAATATTAGCACATAGAGGAAAAAAGTGTGATAGATAGAGCGGGAGATGGATGTTTGACTCCCGAATGCACTAATTGTAATGCGGTTTAGAGTGATTAACTCTGAATGGATCAGTGGCTGTGGAGGCACAACACAAACAATAAGTGAGGCGCGACTATGGCGCTGTTCATGTGACACTGTAAAGATGAGTCTATCTCTAGGATGCCCATTGAAATAGTTTGACAGCATTTTCTGTGTCTGACATGTCTGCGCAAATAAGCCCCAGGTTCAATCCCCGGGCTAGACCAAAAACAGTTAAAAGTACCTGCACAATATTATGAAAAGTAGTAAAGGTATATGTGACGAGGATCTGTAGGCTTGAGATTCTGCCCTACAAGTAGCCACCTTTTTCTCAATAGGTTGCGTTCACGTTACAGAATTTCAGTTGGAGCAGGTGCTAATACAAGTTTTTGAAAGAAATATCCAAAAAGAAAATTGACAAATGTTATACTTCATTATTTGAGAGTGATTGGATTCACAAACATGCTATATTATTCCTGCTAAAAGTCCTTTCTACTGGCCAACATCATGCACGTTTTTGAACAATGTCACCACTTTAAGTGATAGTGACACCTTTATGTGAAAATAATTAAACCTTAGTTCATATGGGCTGACAGATAAGATATTGAACTTTGTGACTAACTTTGGCCCAGGAATTACATATTAATAACAAATTTTGACAGTTCCCATTGTTACCTGGATAGAATTTTCCACCTCAGTTATAAACTATAGACTCTTTGGAACATTATGATGTCACCTGAATGCTCAACTTTGGTAATTGTTGAAGCATTTATAACCCAACCACTGAATGAATCTAATAATAATCTTTGCTTATACAGTCTCTAACCATTAAATACATAGTGCTCACAATAAAATAAAAAAAACAAGCAGCATCTTTTTTGAACTACTCTTTGGTCCTTCTGGTCTTCCCAAAATGAATCTCATATTTGTCTGCTCGTCACCATAACCCCACACAAAAGCAGAATGTGCCTGGTCCGGTCTTATTACTCCTTATGGACAGTAGAGCAGTCTGGAGTCACACCCCGGGGCTACACCCAAATGTGCCCATGCAGCTCTCCTGTTCCCCCGGCCCATCTTCACTCGGGCACTATAGCACATGACACGGGCGGCTACACACACACGCGCATTATACAGTAGACACAGCAGCAGTCCAACAACACCGCAGCGAAGCATTATGGGAGATCAAGCCTGCGCGGCCGGGACAGTTGTCTTCTGAGGTGTTGTGCCCTGAGTGGACATATGCTGACCCCTCTGGACGTGGGTTTGTGTTTCGTTTGTGCTGACTTTCTCAAACATGCCTTTATGTATGTGTAAGGAGTTTTAATTAATGATAAGGGGAAGGGGGTTGAGATAAAGTTAACATTTGAGCACTTTTCATGTAAAGTTGGGTAAAGCCAATGAAAGGAGACACTGCAAAAAACTATAACATTACATTTTCAGGTTTTGGGCCACTGCTCTCTTAACTAAACTTTCACCTGGAAACAAATAATCATCACAATAGGATGTCTAATCATTTCACTGATTATACATTTCTTCACAGATTTTTTTTATTGGAAACAGTAACTCGGTAACTCCAAAGGCCATTTTCTCAAAATGCATTGTGGCAATAACATCTCCCACTTTAGTAGCTCGTACAGACTTAAAATGTTCAAGTCTCATATTTACTGTAACAATATTTCAAAGCTTATTTTTTACTGGTAGATTTATATATATATATATATATACTGTTTCTAATCCATAGCCTGATTCATTGTGTTTTGAACCCCCAAAAACAAGACAACATTTTACAGATTTGTTTCCACTAATACCTAGTCTATTCAAAAACTTAAAAAAAAATCTAAATTCAAAATATAGCCATCATTTTAAACATGGCTCTATATATTATATATATATTTTGTTGGAGAAGATATAGAGAAAATGCCTTATTTCTATATAAATCAGTGGTCTATTACCTTTTTTCCTTATTCACCGGCAGTTGTCTGAAGCACTGTTTACTTACATCAGACAACACATTTGCTAATACAGAATCTTGGCCGAAATACAACAATTGTACTAATTTTGTGAATTGCATGATTTTAAACAAGCCCCTAACCCTTCCTCCTGCCACATTTGACTTGATCCATATGTGAATGAATACATAAACAAGCTAGTATTTGCTTAAGCAGCTAGTTTGTGGTAGGGAAGACCGGGGATGATTGTAACACGGGGAGAGTTGTACTGCACCACCTTGACCAATCAGAGTCCAGATAAGTGTAACATGATCCTATCAGTCTGTAGTCCTTTCCTCTCTGATCAGGCACAGCCAATGGCAAGACTATAAAGTTGATGCATGCAGACTTTATCTGCAAAAAAATGATTTGGAGACAATAAAGTCATTTTTTTTTTTTTTACCACCTACTTAAATTTGTGTTTTAGGCATTTAAATAGCAAGATTTCCAAAATATTAGAATGCTTTTTATGTAGGGGCTCTTTGGTTTGACACCTTCTCATGGTGTTTGTGTTGCGATTATAGGAATCCCATGAGCTGCCATTTGTAGCCAACAAATGTAGGTATTTTGTGTAAAGGATTGAGAGTCATACAATCGGTGCGTTACAGCCCTCAAGCAAAGTGTTACAATCATCCCCGGACTCCCCTGTACCACACAATTTAGGCTACAACTGATTATGTTGATTATATAATCCAATTATACATAATGTAATCCAAAACGGAGTTGTAAATACAAACCAATCCATGTGCTTTTAAAGTCTGATCAAACTTGTGTCTCTGTATACAACTTCAGTTTTACATTAGGAGCCTTCTACTTTAAGCTTAGAGTTAGAGGTTACGATTGTGTGCATGATTTAATATTTAAATGAAAAATATTAAAGAATTATGTAGAAAAAAAACTACATGTAAAGAAAAGACATGCTACACAGTCTTGTTTAGGCGTTAGCTCACTTTGCATATCGTTTGTGTGTCACCTGTCCACTCTGGAACAGTTGAAACAATAATGAAATGTCGGACAAGACGCCGAGAGACAGAGACGTGAGCCTATGAGCGCGTGGACACCCGAGCCGTCTGCAGAAGGTGTGAACACGTCATTGCGGCGCATAATGCCACTCAAGACACGCACAACTCCGGCACGGCATCATGAAGGACGACCCCGGCTTATGATAAACATGGCTCCTATGCAGGCGCACGCTATAGCCGCGATTGGTCTTCTCGAAATAGTCCTCACTTCATCATGCCACATCAAATCTCTCTGCAAGATGGCTGTGCATGTCAAAAAGGCCTTTCCGGGAGAAGCCTTGACAAGATGCAGAAGGATCAGTCACGCTGCACCGGAAAGATAACGTCACCCGAATCTGCTATGACATACCGAGGGGGAAGGGGAGAGAGAAAAGACACTTAAAAACAGGCACTGGAATCTTTATTTGATGATATTAATGTATGGTGACAAGTGGCAACTAAAATCAATAGTGTGTTTTACGGCATCTTTGTTGCACATAGCCATGGGAGGCTATTCAAATGGGAGCGCGGGTGATAAGGTTTGGCCGAGGCATGTGTAAAAGACGACAGGGGATGATTGAAGACCCCCAGAAAGGTTTTCCTGCAGGGTGAACGCAGCGCCAAGAGCTGTTGATTTAGTTTGGGCTTTTGAATAAGAACAAATACAAGACAATGAGCAGCAATGGATGTAGGTCGGAAAAAATACAATGGCATTTTTGATGAAGCGCATTCACGTTACAGCAAGAAAGGTTTGATTCCAAGACGGTGTGTGGCCTTGCTTTCTGTAGGGATTGAATGTATCCATAAGTCTGGGTGGGGTTCTTCCTTTCTTGTTTTCCAATCAACCTAAAACATGTTCAATAGGCTAGTCCTCCAACTTTGAAAGGAATCAAAAGGCAAAACCATTTCTTTATTTCAAATTTTGGGCCATGTTTGCTCTCCTGACAACTAAACTTTCACCTGGAAACAAATAAATGACCTAATCTAACAATAAGGAGTGTAATTATTGCACTGATTAAACTATTCTCCATATAATTATTTGGGAAATTCTAGCTTCAAAGGACATTTTCTCAAAATGCTTTTCTCCCCACATCCCCACTCCTAGAACTTACCGACACCAAGCTATCCAGACTTGTTTATTGTTTATTAGGTTGGGACACTCCATGAGACACATGCATGTAAACACCACTCCGGATTGTAGCCTAATTGTAGCCGAATTTCCATCTGTTGTCCCACACTCATTCATCCTGATGTATTGTACATGTTTTTAGTGGTAGGCGAAACCGGAGCACACAAAGGAAACCTACGCAGAACACAGAAAGGCCCCGTACTGGCCCGGGATCGAATCCAGGACCGTCTAGTTGTGAAGCACGAGCACGAAGCAACCAATTCCTAGCCTGATTTATTGAGGTTTGGAACTCCAAAAGCAAGACAAATTGTTATTATATTTTCACTAATAACTAGTTAATTAAAAAATATATTGACAAAATACTGAAAGACGAATGAAAGAATGAATGAATAAACAACACCACAAAGTTAAACCTGGCTCTATCCATTATGTTGACTTGGCCATTATACACATAAAACTTTTAGGTATTCTCTAGTCTTATTTATGTCTGAAATCTAAAGCAAAAGTTTCAAAGTCATATCAATTTTTCTCCCCTATTCACCTGCAGCGTCTGACCTCAACCAAACCTTTAACCTTAACTTCTTAACTTTAGCAGAAAGCCTTAGACAGAACTCGACAGCATTTAGATGATAGAAGAGAAACTGTTTACCACAATAAAACCAACTGTATGCTAAACCTATAAAAAGGCCCTCCTCTGCCAGGTTGCCACCTTGCTTCCCATAATTCATTTACAGCTGTCAGATTGAAGAACCTAAATGGAGTTTAGGCTTGCATGTTTCAGTATGTACCCGTAATGTTGACAGCGCTCATTAAATGTATAAAAATGTTATTTATATTCTAATAAACCTGGATAGACTTTCTAAAAGCGATTTCCCCTCTTATCTGCCGGGTTTACTGCCTGTACAACCTGACAGCACTTTGGCGCCCTGGGATTTCTGACAGTCATCCCTTCGCTCGTCGTGTTGGGGCCAATCGAGGCACGCACATACACAGCCCCGATCTCTCTATCTCTTTCAACGGCAGCATCGCCAACTGTACACGGAATAAACCTGCGTGTCATAATAGTGATAGGAGCGGACTCCATTATGTTCTTTTGAGTCTATTCCTCTGATTTAGCGCGTGCCGCCGGAGTGACGCGAGCCTGGGACGGTCTCCAAGGTTGCTGTCAGTGGGAATTTGGTGTCCTTGGTTTGAGCGTCTTTCGGGGAGGCTGTCACATGGGCTCAGAGCTGACTGGCGCACCAGCCGGGACCTCTGGTGTGGGGCGTATTAATAGAATATTGAAACCGCCAAAACGCTGCACTGGGATTCTCCTCCTTATCTTTCAGCCGCACTTCTGAGATGTTCAATTTTTACATGTTATTAATTCCCAACCCACTCCCTGGTTTGGGATAAAAAATAAATAAAAAACATGAGTGTGTCATGTTTCTCAGGGTGATATTTCAATATAAAACATGCAACACACTTAGTTTTTCTTCTTTTTTACAAGCATCAAGTCTTTCTTTGCACGGAGTTGAAGCGGCTGAGGACCTATCCTCCATCTGATCTACGCAATTTTCGTTATCTCACTGCACCTTCAGTCCATGCCTTAAGGTGACGGGCCCAACTGACGGAAGGACAGCTTCATCCACCAGGCTGCCAGGAAGCTGAACTCTCCCCTTCCCTCTCTCTGCTGCCCCCTGTTGTTCTCATATGTGCTGCTATTGTCTTTTTGTTTATCACAGGTGAGAGACACAGAATTTCAATTATCTGTACTTTATATGTGGCAGAATTGACAATAAAGATGACAGAATTGCCAATTTCTCAATTAGCTCGTTTGCCATTGTTTCCAGTTGCATTCAGCAGTTAGAACAGAGGTTGGTGGGACAAATTCCTGTTACAGCTGTTTAGTTTTGCATTTAAGTGTTGCTAATAATTTGAACGGTGGAAAAGGTAAAAGAATATACCTCACAAAACCTTACCTCACCGTCAAAGCTCTCATGTGAGGTCAGTTTTTGTGCTGTATATTACTTTTCTTTACTGGTGGATGAAGCTGTCCTTCAGTCAGTCATAATTGTCTGCCGTAACTGTATATCAAATTCACTTGGGCCGACAGTGGCCAGATGGTAGAGCGGGTCGTCTCATGGCTCCCGCAAGTGCACACTGTCATTGCATCGTTGGGCAAGACACTTCACCCACATTGATTAGCGCTTTGGATGACTTGTGTCATACGAAAGCGCTATACAAATAAGATTCCTCTTTCCCTTTCATTTGGATGGTTATGAGTGACGAGCATAATACAGTAACAATTTATATAAATTCTACAAATAAATGAAAAAACTGATGAAATCCCCAACAATTTCATCAATAACTTGAATGTAAAATGCTTAAAAAGTATATTGTTACACTGGTTGGGCTGCATGGTGGCACAGCGGTCAATGCCTCCTTAGCTTTCCTCCGGTGCTCCGATTTCCCCTAGCACCAAAATCATGAACAATAAAGAGTCCCATAAAACAAGAAAAAAAAAAGATTCTGATTATCAGGGTTGTTTAAATCAAGGTCAAATAAGTATTGAAAATGGAATCAAAAACAAACATAATAGTGGTTAATCCAGTGGTTCCCAACCTTTTCTCCTAGAAGCCCCTCCTGTACAGGCTGGAAACAAGCTGGGCCCTGCCAGTCCAAAATCGCAGGCCCCGGAATCCATTACAACGTAAAAAAATGTGTCCAAATAGAATTTATGTCAAACCAATAAACAGAATTTGCGGTGTTTTCTGCACATGCAGTCCTTTCTTAGTCATGTTTGGTCATTTTTTTCTATTTAATTTAGTCAAATTATATCTCTTATGACCTAACACTGTGACCAGACAAAGCTCTGCCGCCCCCCAGGTTGGGAACCACTGGGTTAATCAACACAGTCCAGTCAAGAGTATTTACATTTCTGCTACAAAGAAAAAAAATCCTGGCTGACTGAGAGCCTTGGTTTACTTTCTGTAGCTACTGCAACCGCAAAAAGTGAAGTGTAGCAACAAGAAACACGTTACTTGCATTTGAAGAGCAATAAATGAGATAAGACTTGTGCTCATGCAGTGTGTTAAATTTAAATCATACCACATTATAACTTCATCACAAGGAGCATTGATTTTGATGTAAACATAATTATTGGAAAATGTCTGACTAAATTGGCCTGATGTGATAGAGAGTTCATTATGAGCCAAAACACTTGGGAGTGCGTTCCTCTAATTAATTTTCTATAATGAAGCGCATGTTTTTGTTAAGCTGAGAAACACCTCAATGACACAGTGTTTATGATGGCACCTCGGCCCAAATCCACTGGGTTTTACCGAAGTGTTGGCCTTCAAACACATGTGTTTAAAGTTTTAGTCACAGCACAAACGTTTTACTAATGTGGTCTTCTACCAAGTTACACATTTCCGTTGATTTGATTTGCAACTGATGTTTTAAGATTCTAGTTTATTGCAAGAGAGAAGACATGAGAGAAGACTAGGCTATAATATGAACTGCTAAACTGATACAAGAATCACTCACAATTAACAACATGCTTTTAAAAGTCTAAACTGCAATGTCCGACGCTTTTTATCCCAATAGAAACTGAATATTTAGTTGTTTTAAAGCACTTTATAACTGTGGCCTTCTGGTTTGCTTATTACAACCATTAAAAGTGCAATTTCAATGTGATTGTGATGTGAAACTATGTCTATACCCCATAACGGGCAGTACATTTTGGTGATAAGGGGCTTTTTGAGTTAATTCAATAAATCTCACTTTCCCTGTTAAAGGTACTACACACTGTGTAACATCTTGGATAATACTGTTGCCAGCAGTACAATTATATTATTATTTTTCAGTGGGTAATAAACGATTTTTGGATGAGGACATAACCTTATTTTAAATCCATATTTGGCTGCCTTTAGTCAACAGTCTTCAGTTATGAAGTTACAAGTGAGGTCTTAGGAGAGGTGAGCCGCTCACAGCAAAGTCACACAGTGGTTGTTCATTCTTTAGGTATTTTTCAACAATAAAAAATGTCTGTAATACAATAAAAGCTTGTATTTTATTCTATTTATTGAGTGTAATGTTATGCAGTGTGCCTTTAATTTTTATTTGTTGACAAAAACATTAATCACGAATGGGGCCTTTCTGTGTGGAGTTTGCGTGTTCTCCTCGTGTCTGCGTAGGTTTCCTCCGGGTGCTCCGGTTTCCCCAACCACTAAAACATGTACAATAGATCAGGATGAATGAGAGTGTGTATGTGCGCGCAGGTGTGGGAAAACAGAAATTAGCTAAAGGCTACAATCCAGAATGGAGTGTTTACATCAGGGGTCGGGAACCTTTTTAGCTAAAAGAGCCAAAAAAGTCACATATATTAATATTTATTTCTGTGAGAGCCATACAATATTTCTTTTACTCTGAATACAAGTAAATGTCTGAACAACTTTAGAGTAATATAGTCTCAAAATGTATATATTTTTTTCTTTTTAGCAACAATAGCAGCAATAGTTGTTATACTGGAGTTATCCAATACATAAAATAGATCTTAGAGGTGTAACCATTTAGTTATGCAGTAATAAATATGTATTATTAGGCAGTATCTAGTAGTAGTAGCTCTGTTTGCATGACAAGAGCGAGGTGGTAGAAAATAGAAAATATGGACTAAAACTTATAAGATTTGAACATCGCAGCACAAATTGTTACATCCCTCTCACTCATTGTGTTAAGAAATGCAGCTAAGATTTATCTAAGAGCCACATGCAGTCATCAAAAGAGCCACATCTGGCTCCCGAGCCACAGGTTCCTGACCCCTGGTTTACATGCATGGGTCTCATTTGTGTTCATTAACATGCACTGTCCCAACTAAATAAGCAAACAAACAAGTAGGCTGTGTCTAGCCTGGCACACCAGCATGGCTTCCTCCATGTATTACATACCTGGAAAGACAGTCTGGAATCTGGGGTTGGGGCAGCAGTTCAAATCGAGACTCGAGGCAGGACTAACAAGTCCAGAGGAAACCAGAGAAACACGGATGTGGCGTAAAGGCACAGTGGCCAGACGTCTTTTTAAAACAGAAAAGCCTTCAGTGCATCCCGTTTTTGTGGTTTTAAGAACAATTCCAGCTCATTTAAAACAGAACATAAGCCAGTGGTAAAACTGATCTTGATTGTTGTGGCTCGAGACCGGGCGCATTATGGGAAATTCTGGAGCTTCCCGCGCTGTGTGATTGGTCCATCCAGATTTGACCAGGGATTTTGGGCCATTCAAACTCCCAGACTGTCTTCCCAGGTATGTAATATGGAGGAAGCCAGGCTAGGCTATGTCAAGTAAAACTAATGTCAGCCAAACAGATAGTAAGGGCAACAGTCCATTTAACTTCATCTTTACCCATTGCGAGACGTGACCAGTGCCTTTACAGAGGCCTTAAAACAACATGTCCACATCTCTGTACTGCTTCCAATACCGCCATAGTGTTGAGCCTTTTTGCTTTGGTCTCTGCCACGCCAGCACTGTCCCCTCTTTTGCATGCACCCTCACTCCCGCAGCCCGCACCAGCATCAGAAACTATTTTCAATAATTGATTCCGCAGCCTAATTGAACAGCACGACTCAACGACATAGCTCATTACTTTACTCATTAGTTAATTATCGGAGAAGTAGGACAAGTCAATAAAAGTGAAGGCAGTAAATTCCGATACTAATTAGCCGCTCTTCCTTCGAGACATATTTAAAGGCAGATTAGTTACCTGAATGTCCCGCCATGGGATAGAAGGGGGGCAAGGGGTGTGAGGAGGGGAGAGAGCGGGGAGGCATTTAAAGATTTGGCTCTAGATGAAATTATCATATAACAAGCTACTAATACGGATTATGTTGCAGGAACAAAAATGAAATATAGAAGAGAGATTTGAGGAGCATATTAGCAGTAGTTTAGCAGTAGCAAAGACAGCTCGGGCTCATTTGGATTATGCTTTGGTTAATGGGTATAAGTCTTTTTAGTGTAAAAATATAGATAGTTTTATATAGTTATATAGTTTTCTAGATGCTCTTAGCAATTTATTCACAAGTGAAGCTTTTCAGATTATCTAAAGGTAATTTCAAAAGGTCTTTTCTTCAGGAAATTTGACACTAAAATATTTTCAATACTGACATACTTTTATGTATTTTCTTTATGTATTATTATCATTGAAATGTATGTTTTTCCCCATTTGCAGACACTAAAACTATTAATTAATTTTCAGGTTGTGGGCCAGTTTTCTCTCTTAACATATAAACTTAAATGACCTCATCTTTACAATAAGTCATTCACTTACAACTAGTTTATTCAAAATCCCCCCTGAACAAATCTTTGTAACTAATGTATCAACAAATAAAAAATCTATTTAAACCTGTCTCAGTTCATTATTTAGATTTCATCGGCAAAAAAATACACAATTTTGGCAATTTCTATAAAATGCCTTACAGTTTACATGGAAATATTAAATGATGGAAAACTTAATGCATTTTTTCCCTCATATTTATGTCAGTAAAACACACCTAAAGTTTTATATCACTCCATTTAAATAATTCCCCTCTGGGCTCTTTCTGGAGCCAGGAAGTAAAAAGTTTAAAAGCATGACAGAGGCTAATCAGCTACGTGCTAACTGCTAGCCATAGCGTGGATATTTTACAAGCAAGAAAATACCAAATACTTGAAAACACAGCAAAATGCCATTATATCTTTTTGGTTTATAACGTACCTGATTCTTTTAAACATTTGATCCAATGCAGTTTTTGAATGGATTGGCGATGGGCGGGACTGTGATGCTCCACATGCGCCCAGTGTCTGGCCTTAAACTACAACCACAAGTCTGCAACGAAGACAGTTATGTGTAATTAAAATGCATATTATCAAATAAAAGCACCGGTGATGGGGTTAGCCATTAGCGATAGCTCTTGAAGTGACTTGTCAGAGTCATTATCAGCTGCGCCGGCGCGACACATGGCCTCAGATTGATTAATGCTCGGAATTGATCACCACAGTTTATTCCCTTTCATTACGAGCCTCTCCGCTTCTATTTGTTTCCCCGGCTAATGCTGCCAATAATAAGCGTTTGACATATTGGGCGCAGTGTGAATGAGCGTGACCGGGTTCGTGCACTCCTAACATGGGGAAGGAGGAGGAGGAGGAG
>OMNZ01108449.1:80522-90729 GCA_900303255.1 Lesueurigobius sanzi
GTGTGTGATGTGTGTGTGTGTGTGTGTGGTGTGTGTGTGTGATGTGTGTGTGTGTGGTGTGTGTGTGTGTGATGTGTGTGTGTGTGTGTGTGTGTGTGTGTGTGTGTGTGTGTGTGTGTGTGATGTGTGTGTGTGTGATGTGTGTGTGTGTGGGGTGTGTGGGGGGGGGGGGGGGGGGGGGTGGTGGGGGGGGGGGGGGGGGTGGGGGGGGGGGGGGGGGTGTGTGGGGGGGGGGGGGGGGGGGGGGGGGGGGGGGGGGGGGGGGGGGGGGGGGGGGGGGGGGGGGGGGGGGGGGGGGGGGGGGGGGGGGGGGGGGATTTGAGACACTGTAGCAGATGCCCCCGTCGGCCAATGGGGAGGCGGCGTGGGGGCGGGCCGAGGGGAAGGGCCTCTTTCACATGCAAATGATACAATGTGATAGTAAACACCTGACGCGGGGCAGAGCAGAATTGTTAGACCTGTTTAACCCTGAGCGTTACGTTAAACACGGTGGTGGTTTTAACAAGGTGGTGATCATTTTTATTTCCAGATTGCGCTGGTGCTTTTGGTCTGTTTTCATACACTTACACAGTATTTACGTCTACTTCTCAGCTCTGGCGAATGTGTGGCTATTAAATCACCATGGATTAGTTCGACAATCGTGTAAAAATGTGTTTCTCTTGCTTTTTTATTGATTATCTCAGACTATGTTGTGAACTTAGTAACTAAACACTTAGTCCCAAACTTGGACCATCAACAAAGAAATTAATAGCTAAACAGTGCCCAAACAGCTTGATATTTTCCAGAAAAACAAATATAAACTTGAAAAATATGTTGTTTTCTTTTTCTTTTTTTTATCCCATGGCTACTTTACCCGCTTCACTTTTTATTATCTCCCCTCTGTGTTCCTTTCAGTCTATCATTCAGCTAATCTCCCCCTCCCTCCCCGCGATCACTCAGCTGTTTTCACACTCATACATTATCACTTTTTGAGTCAATTGGCTTTAACCGCGCTAACTTTTGTGGCGGGCCCTGGCGCTGGCCCCTTGGGGACCCGGGAAATGACAGAAGGCGTCCTTTATTTACCTCTGTGGCCCCTACCGTGTCGTCTGCTTAATCATGTGGCTAATCGACAACACTGTCTCCGCGCTCGCTCGCACCCGGACAATGGGGGACCTCATTCATATTTAATACAATGGAGTGTTTAAGTCATCGCACGCGTCCGAGGAGGAGGATATTGTGTCTCATTGTGGACGGCTCCGCTGGGACCTCGCGATCCGCCCCGGCAGCATATGCTTGGCACTTGCGGTGTTAAGCAGGCGAGGGCCCCCAGACCGGTGCAGCTGGCCGCGGAGCTATACACGCCCTGGTCTGGTATCAAAGCATCCATTCCCATGATTAATTCAAACGCTTAATTCCACTTTATCACGGCTTAAGAAAAATTACCAAGACAAATATGGAGTGCGCAGGAAGGATGGATTACATAGTGTGGTGTTTAATAATGCAACAGGGCGGATAATAGGGGCTCTTAACGCCGGGCTGGACTGTTTGGCATCGCTACTTTGAAGAAAAAAAAAGCCACTGTCATAGGCTGGGCACAGCCATGTGTTACCTCAGCTATAGGCGGCTACAGATGGCTTTCACAGTGACGTCTAATTTGGATAGCTACCACTGCAATTAAGAATTTATAACAAAATATTGTGTCTTTTGAATGGTGAAAAGTCCTCGAAATGGGATTCATAAAAGGGAAAAGCCATGTGACTGTTGAATGTTAAACAGTTTGGAATATCAAAGGGGCAACATTTTTCATTGTATCCGTTTGATGTTGTTTTGTATAAAATATTGACCCATGGATCAGTGCAAGATTGTTTTGGATATATTTGAACTATTTTATTAATATATTATTGTTGAACAGTCTGGACTGTTGTCTTTGTGTATGTTTTTATGCTTTTCTACTCACTGAAAATGTATTTATTTACTACTACTACTACGCACACAAGGTATTACATAATTGAATGCCCTAAACAGTTGCCCAAGAGTTCTTCAATTTGGCCCACAAAACATGACTATGCCCAATATCCACAGGCTTAAAGGGTTGAACAAGAAAAATAATGCATAACTGTTGTTGTTGTGTTGCTTTTTTTGTGTATTTAAGTGAAGAGTTCATTTGCAAAAGCAAATATCTCCGTTTTCAAATTGTTGCTATATTGTTTTCATTACTGTACTCCACAGGTGACAAAGGTAAACGTAAAGTCGAATCAATTTGATCAATAACACGTAATACTGTATTTCTGATGCACTAACATAGATCTGGTCATTAAAAACACTGCTACACAAAGAGAAAATTGCAAGATTGTTGATTTGTTGTTCTGTCAGTGGCACTTATCTGTTTTTGCAAATGAACACTTCAAGTGTTTAAGGTCTATTTGGAAATTCTACTTGCCGCCACCAGTCTGGCCCCCTGGCAAGTTCAAAAACCCAATGTGGCCCTTCATGCATCAAAAAGTTTGCCCATATTTGTTCTACACATTTCTAAACTTGGTTTATAAGCACATGGCAGCAATACTGTCTTGGTACAACAGTGGTTCTTAAACTTTTTGAGCCGCAAGCACCAAAATCTCATTTAAAATCTGGCTAATTAATGTTTGTTTGGATACTATATTTTGATATGTGCCTTCATTCCACTAAAATATAGGCTACTGTTTCAACATAAAATTCAATGTTATAAATTTTAAATATTTTCTTGAAATCATCTTCCAACCTCCACCTCAGCCAAGGATCCATCCAACCCTCACTTTAGGAACCCCTGATGTAAATAACAACAACAACAACAACAACTAGTCTGATCGTCAATAAAAAGGCGTTATAATTAGATACTCGAGACACAAGGATATCTTTTTCCACAAATGTCTGAAATTTCTTCTTCTTCTTCTTGATGTGTCACCAGTGCTTCCAGGCTGGGTCCCTCCCTCGCTCTCAGATGGCGCGGGGTCGTTAAGGACACGCCGAAGCTTCGTTTTGTGGTTACGATGGGCAGATTAATCTTGTGGGGAAGATGCCTTTTAATGACACACTTCCCTGGACTGATTACTTGTGTTGCCGTTAATTACCGCGGTTAACTACAGTGCACCTATGAAGGTCCTTTTGGTATTTAGTCTCTCAAGTCCAGGCCCTCCTTAAAGACAGCGGCCTGTTTTATCTTCTGGCTCAGAGCGAATTAAAGAACATAAAAGAAACAGCTGTGGATGGCACTCAGCCCATTACCCCCCACCCCCCCGTGTCAGGAAGGAAGCCACTTAACTGTGTCCTTAAGTGGGAGGAAGCAACTACATATTTTAGTTTTACTATTTAACTTACATTTTTGCAAACTATGTACAATATGCATTTACTTTTTTACTTGCATGCTAAAAAAAAGTACAATATTGTCATTATTAAAATCTTCTCAGAAGTGGCTCCCTACAAAACCAAAACAGCACTGTCAAATGGCTGCGCATCGACGGGACAGCTGCAAGGCCGAGCTAGCAAATCAGGAAAAGTCCACAAAGCTTATGAATTAGCATGACATTTGGTGCATTTCATGGGAAAACAGTGTCTTATCAACATAATATCGAGAAGGGAACAATTTGCAACAAAATAAATGTCTGAAGTATATTATTTTACACCAAGACACACCCTCTTCAGCAGTCACCGCGCTACTGAAGAAAAGGTGCTAAGTCACCCACTACAACATCAAGCTGGCATAATGTAGATGCTAAGAAGATCTACAGTCTGCATTATGAATGATGGGGAGACATTTTTTTATTACAGGTTTGTTGCTATATGTATTCAATTCTATATTGTGCAGAGGTATGAGAAGAATCAAACTTTTTTTTAGTACAGAAAACTATTTAGGCGTCATTTACCAAGTGTTTTCTCATGTGCGAAACAAGTAGCACATGCAAAAGTGGGTCAGCAGCCGACTCATTTAGTCATTTTGAAAGTATTTTCTCATTTACATGTCAGATTTAGGAGCATAATACTACACAAATATTGCAACACAAATATATATGTGCTATTTTCCAGTTTGCACTATTTAGTATCTGTCTTTAATGAATGACATCCTAGAGAACAAGTACTGTATGGGCAAACTTTTTGATGCAAGGGCCACATTGGGTTACAAAATTACAGCTCAATTACAGCTCACTTAAATACACTGAAAGCAACCAAATGGCAGCAGTTGTGCATTGTTTTTCTGTGTCAGTGTGAACATTAGAGCTGTTCACCTCTTTTAGCCAGTGTACATTGGACTGGATTGATGAGCTATAGGCATTAGTTTGCCTATCTCTGCCCTTGAGTAATGTACAAATACATGTATTGTGATAAATATCTGTGTAATATTATGTAGCATACTTTTAATCCATTGATTCAATTCCTATTCTGTTTATTGTTTTATGGATTATTCTCTCACACACAGAATACTTCTCTCAAACTAGCATACTATGAGCAGAGGTTACTGGGTTCAACTATTCCTTTCCATCTTGCAGTCTAATAAAACCTCCACGAGGCCATTAAAAGCAGACTCCATTCTCCTCATTTGTCGGCCATTATGACTGAAGACACCTGGGAGGGCGGACGGGGCCTGAATACAACACTGGGACACTCCCCGGTTCACCAGGCGAGGCAGAGTGAGGGGGGGTCTCGGGGCAGGTAGGGGTCAGGATGGACACTTCCTCACATGCGGCGCGGAGCCATTTTGCCTGAATGGGAGATGTCAGTGGAGAGCTGCACAGGTCAAGCGCCCGGGGCCAACTCAGACCTGGGTGTGACTCCTGACACGCAGCAGCGCACAGGGGCACAGGATGGCTTTAGGATCCATGATGGTTATCTCTCTTCATTCTTACCCTTTCCCCAAACACCTACTGGTTTCCAAGGAGAGACTGAATAATCTATTTAATATGTTGTTTTCTTTAGGTTTTTGCAGTTCGCAGCTTGTTTTGTTCGGGCCATTTTAGGCCTGAGTAAAATTACTGAAATTGAAATGATAAAGGTTGCTATTAACAATCAATTTAGCAATTACTGTATGTACTCTATAGAGAAATGAATATCCCTGTATTGAAAGAATAAAATGAAATCACTATTTAACAAGAGCCAAATAAGATAAGAGATAAGATAAGATAATACTTTACTGATCTCACAATGGAGAAATTAACTAGTTACAACAGCTCTTAAGATAGGATCACACAGTGGGGCGCAAAAAGTCAGGAAATGTGCCATCAAAGAAGAAAATAACTTCTCTTAGCATCTCTCTCTCTAAACTATACAAGCATATCTTATGCACACTAAATAGGATAAAATGAAAAACAAAAAAACTAAAAATTAGGTTGAATTGGGCAGGATGTGATATGTATGAAAGGGAGAATAAAATATGGCTGTACTACAGAGATGGTACGACCATATGATCCAATAGTGATATCATTTTATTTAACACTGTGCATGCTTTATAAAACCTGCCAGTCTGGTTTGGGCCTCCAAATTCAAATTTTTGTGTGGGAATATTGTATTTGTTTAGAAGTGAATATAGTCCTTGTTAATGCTAATGGATATTTTTGGATGAATGCTTCTGGATGTGTTTAAAATATTATGTTTCCTTTCTTTGTTGTCCTTGATAGTAAATCTTAACACGAAATGAACATTTCCTCAAATCTTCCCAATATATACCAGCCCATGTTTAAAGTTTGATCCACAAGAGAACTAGTGACAAAGAAGGCCGACCTTACATACACAGGGCTGGTCCGGTTTAGTTTTTAGTCCAGACAGACCTGTTATTCTTCTGGTTTAGTGGTGATTTTTATGGTAGACAAAATGCTCAGTATGGGCCGAATTCAAAAAGCATAAACATGATAATGAATGGTTAGCATACATGCTTCACAGCTAGAGGTCTGATTCCCGGGCCGGATGAGGCCTTTCTGTGTGGAGTGTGCATGTGTCTACAACGGTTTCCTTTGGGTGCTCTGCTTTCCAATACCATAAAAAACATGTACAATAGGCCAGGATGAAGGAGAGTGTTTGTAGACCCATATGTGGGATAATGGAAACTAGTCCATGGCAATCCGGCCTGGCATATTTACATGTGTGTTACTGTCCCAATCAAATTAACAAAATAAAAAAAATGTTACTTAGAAAGAAGAACAAGACAGGAATGGGTTTCCTTTACCAAGAGTGCCAATACTGTCTGTAGTGTGTGAACATTCAGGAATCAATTTGGTGAATAAAAAGTACCACCAACCATTAATGTTAACATTGCACTATGTATATAAATGAATGTATAAAGTTTTTTTGTTTTTTTTTGTTGGTTAACATTGTCAAAAATATAATAAAAATAGTTCTCTGCAACTGCAACATGTGCAAAGCATTTTATTCATGGAATGCTGAGGGAAAAACCAGGCGAATATCCACATCTTCCCCCTGTCAGGATCGGCTGGACTCCTTTGATTTCCCGTCCCTCTCGTGCTCGTACTGAGGCGGCTTAGAAGAGGTCCTGAAAAGACCTTTTGAATGGGACCAGTGCTGGCAGTCTGGCTATTCGCGGACCCCTCCTTCAGCGCGGCCTGTTTTACAATCTCATTAAATCGAACCCATTGTTTTGCCACTTCTCTGAGCCTTGATCTGTGGCTTAGGACGAGTCAAGAGGCCGGGACGGTTTGAAAAAGGCTCTCTCTCCGCCACAAAGGGGCCGCTTGTTCACAGCCCTCTCCACTTGAGCGCGGCACGGACAAAAAGACACGAGGGTCATTCACTGCCGCCATATCGTGAGAACTTAATGAAAGTTTTATAACTCCTGAAATGTTTATGACCTCTTCACTCAGCGCCAAGTGACAAGTGCTCATGAACCCGGGGAAGTCATGTTACGACAAATGGGCTTAAATTCACATATTTGCAGAATGGAAGAGGCCTTTGTAACCAGTATATACACTAGGCCCAAGTCGCAGCAGAGTTTCGAAAGCCAAATAGGCCACAACACACCTTACAAAGCACAGTAATATTGGTACACATCCTACAACTTAGTAAATTCAACCTCCATTGTTTGTTAGCACTGCAGCTTCAGAATTGTTGCTTTATCAATTCAAAATGCAAACTCGAAAAGGCAGCCGGCCCTCTGCGCAGTAGCCACTGATGAGGACTTCTCAGATATCTATCTTTGTAGGATGAACCTGTCATGGAGCACTGAAGGGGAATCCTGCATCTATCTTAAACAAATGACAAAGTCTATCGCCCAGGGCCCTCTCTCCCTCTTCTGCAGCGCCGCCGAGAAGCCATCACTGTCCACAAAATATGATAAACCCCACGCCATAATAGGATTCATAAACATGCCCAAATACAATTTGCTGAGATGTATTTCAGGAAAAGACAATCATTTACAACTTCTGAGGGGGATTTAGAATAAGTATGTTTGTATGCAAATCCGGCAAACACGTTTTATGTACTCCGCTTCCACAGATCATGAAAGCGCATTAGATTTATGGCAATGTGTGTGCATAATTGTAAGGACGGCGGGGTGGGGAAGAGAAGACACAGGAGAAAGTGTGTGGATTTATATTGAGACCTTTTGGGGGGTTCTGATTACTGTAGAACAGGCCCAGCTTTTATGCCCCCGACATAGAAGACAATTGCTGCCACTTGGCTGAGTCCTGGGCATCCTGCTAGGCCCCCATTGCTTCCACATGGGACAGCGCCAACATTCGCTTTTGGCAATAAAGATAGCTCGGGACAATGGAGAGGCAGCAAGTAGCTCCTGGCAAAATCTTATGTGTAAGAAAGGCCTTCTTAATCGGTGGATACTTTTTAAAAACATGCATTACTGCTACTTTGCAGGAGCATAAGAGCCGTCAAGTTCAGGTGTTTTTATGTTTATATCAAATATAATTATCAACAAACATTCCTGATATTGTCTTATGCACTAAATGTGTGGTGATATGCTGTTTTAGATCATAACATCTCAGTGGCCTAAAATGCCTACAAGACTGTCACCTTCTCAGACTTAATTGAGTGAATCTGAGAGCTCACAGTTCATCCTCACTAATGGTCAACTGTTGGTGGAAGAAACTTGAAAAAGGGGGGGGGGCAGGGTCTGACCCAGGAATCTGGAGTTTTTGGACTGTGAGTTCAAAGGAGCTCCCCACAGCCTACATAAACCACCCTCAATTGGCACAAAGAGGAAACTCAATTTGCAGGGAGCTGCGCTGTATACTTTTTATAGAGGAACTTTTAGTCATTAGGCCGCACACTCAAAGAGCCGGGCGGCGCGGCAGGAGGCCTCACCGTGCTCCTTCTCCAGAGAGCCCCCCTCGATCCTGAGAAAACTCCTAATGAGAGCGCTTCAGATGGTGTCCTGTTTGTTCAGCAGAGCGGGGATCTATGTTAACCCTTCCACAACAAAATCTGCTTAGAAGGTGTAATCCTATCTAGTATGCATGTAGCAGTCTTCAGGCGGGGCTGTGCAGGAAAAACAGCCAAAGATGCTGTATCAAATCAAACATATGTGAGCAGAGAACACACTCTTTGGGCAACAATCACTGCACATTCAAACAGAATGAATTTATTCTGAAAATCGAGTTTAGGGTTGTCATTTTCATTTCAGTCAAATGGGATTTGAGAACAAAACAGGCCAAACAGTTGATCTGTTTATGACATATGGCACTTGAATAAACAGACATTTCACATTCTGCTGTACATTTCTCACATGCATTTAGCTGTAATTGCCTAAAATAAAAGACTTATGAAAATTCATGGGCCATAATATCGTGATGACGGATCTGTTGCCAGATTAAGACTTCATCGGCGGCCCCCTCCACCTGGTGCTCGCTGCACTCCATGACCTTTGCTCTGACCTCACGGTCCTCACTAACTCATCATACTTATCTGTTTGTGTCCTCTGTCGCCCTTCTCTCTGCCACTTCACTATATATGGCAGATTAATGACAGCTAATAATATCTGATGTTCTTGGACAATGCGTCCGGTAATGAGATGCATTCCCAATGGGTAGGCTAGGTGTCACCACTAACAAATTCACCGTCTCCATGTGCAATTAGCCTGTAAAAAGGCTGGGAAAATACACTAAATCAGTATCAGCCAAGATGGATGAAGCTGTGCCCAAAGAAAAATACCCCTTTGTTACAAAACAGCCGACATAAAGGAAGAGAGAGGAGTGTGGAGAAAAATGTCCTTCTCTCCTCCACATCCCTCTCCTTGTGCACACGTGGACAGGTTACCTTTATGGAAACATTATTCCTTGACTGGTCCCTGGCAGGAGTTCATTACAGCTCAGCCCAGCGTTGAAATATTCTCAGTAAAATGTCAGCGTATGTAAATGAGAAGTCAGCCCTCAGTCGTGTGTCATGTTTTGTTAAAAGTTGTTGCAACCTTTCTTTCCTCCTCGTTTCCGCCTGTACTTTCCCCATTCTTCTAACGGGGGGGATTCTGAGCAAGAGAACATAGACTGGGAGGTGGAGTGCAAGTGTGCTGTTCACAAAGGCAACAAAGTACATTAGTGTTTCACCCGGCTATACATCGATCAGGAAAGTGAGAGATCTGATTCGATCAATGTCAAAAAGAAAATATACAGAAGCAGGGAAGTGATTAAACATAAATATCTGAGAATCGGGCTGGCTAAACTTTGTGAAACCACTGGGCCACATCACCGTCACAAATGTAACTCTTGAAGGGTGTTCCCAGTCATTCTCAACCAATTCAGCTTCAACCTTGCAGCAGGGGAGAGGGGGTCAGCCCTATGTGCCCCCCAGTACCTCCGTTCCTCAGTACCAATGTTTCCCGGGAGTATCAGGGAACAATAGCACCTCTACACACCAGAGGTACCTATATTCCCCAGCCACTTAGCTCGGTGTATCGTAGCAGTTTCATCCTAGGAGTTAAGGTTAGGGCTAAGGTTAGGGGTTAAGATTAGGAGCGTTAAGATTAGAGTCAGGGTACAGAGTTAGGATTGGAGGGTCGGGGAACATAGGTACACACCCCGGGAGAGAGATGGATGGCTAGACCTATAACTTCAAGACCTCTTTACTGTGAATTATGCTTTTATTCAAGATTCAAGATTCAAGATTCTTTATTTGTCAAACCATGTGAATGGTTTGAAATTATGTTTCTCTCATCCTTGATTGTGGAGCGGGGGGAGGGGAAAGAGGGGAGGGAGGGAGGGGAGGGAGTTCAGCTTCCCGATGGCCCTGTGTACGAAAC
>OMNZ01108449.1:112397-122717 GCA_900303255.1 Lesueurigobius sanzi
TCAAAATGGCTGCATGATGAAGTACTATGCAGCAAAAATCTGGAACAGTCTGCCACAAGGTGTGAGACAGGCCTCAACTTTGACAATGTTTAAATCTAGGCCGAAAACGGTTCTTTTTGTCACTGAAAGTATTTTATCTGCACTCTTCACTTTTAATGTCACTTTTAATGTAATTAGTTAATGATTATATTTGTTTTATTGATTGATTTTATCTGCTTTCTTGTAATTTTATGAAATTGTGAAGCACTTTGAATTGCCTTGTGTATGAATTGTGCTCTACAAATAAATTTGCCTTGCCTTGCCTTACTTCCTGTTGTTACCACTACTAACAACACTGCCATAGCTACTAGTGCTGTTTATGTAAGCTCTTAGTCATACAGGAGTTTTCCATAGTAGAAAAGGCTTTGAATTAGTCATTTGCACAAGGTCATACAGATTAGTGGTTCTCAACTAGTGGGGTGGGACATTTCCCTATAGCCCATGAGTCTTTCTAGAAAACACTAGCCAGTTAAAATGACTTTTGTTGTTTTGATCAGGATTTCAGATTTATAATCTTATTTAATGCTCATTCAATGATATATATCATGTAACATACTATGTTTTACATTAGCTTGCGAAAAATAAAATGTATTTGCTCTTGATTTGAGTAAAAAAAAAAAAGAAAATTACCAGATCAGTGCACTAAAAAGTTGAAAATAGATCTATTCTAAATACATTTACTTAAAATTGGATGCTTTTCTTTCTTTTAAAGAGCAACTATACACCAAATCATGTTTTTTCCTGCTGATAATCTGTCTAAATGTGTGTCCCTAACATTGTTTTCACATTTTAGTGTAAACTTGTTCAAAATACTACTTTTGTGCCTAAAAACCGTCTGTGTTGCGCCCTCATCAGGTTAAACGAGTGTTTAACCATATAAATTTGAATTATCCATTGCGATTGGCTCTGACAGTATCCGTGATTCGCCTACGTCAGCGATCCAGCTGGGTCTCGCACATGCCCCCTAGTGAGTGGAGTTGGAATAGCGAGAGAGCGTCTTTATATCGATTTTCAGGTTTGCAATTTATAAGTATAGCATTTAGTTAGAATATTAAGCATATCTTTTTGTTTTTATAGATAACTATTTAGTGTCTATTAGTTGTTCAATAGTGCAGTTTTAGGTTTAGTTGTTAGTGTTAGATTAGTTGTATTTAGCATTAGTTGTATAATTGTGTTAATTTGGTGTTCTCTATATTTACTTGCTGTTATTGCGCCAGCCCAGACTCCGCCCACACACTCACGTCACCCCAAAGCCTCCAGCCCCTTTCACAACAATTTTTACATTTTGGGTGTGGGTGGAGAAAGCCTCTGGCACGCCCCGTAGGCTCCCTTTAAGTGCAAAAATACTTCCAATGGCAGATACGTTTACTAACCTCCTCAAATCAAGGTTGAATATTACATTTATTTTTAGAACATTTTACTTTTTTACAGTATTTAGATTATATACACACATGTAATTCATATTAGTGTTGTGGCTTGTCATCCTTGGACCTTGGAGGGAATAGATGACTACTGTAGTTGAAAATTTTACTGTTGTTTCTGTACTGCAACCACCATCACTACAATACTACTTCCTTTTGGCTGCTGTAATAATGCTGTCCCAATGCAGTTTTAACCAAGCAAAAATAATCAAGTTACTTTGCCCCTGATCTTTTTCAGTAATAGCTCGGTCAAAAGCACTCTTCAAATGGCGCTGTGATGAACTCCCGATATTTAAAAGGTAAATGGACAGTGGAGACAGAAGGCCACAGAAGTCTGCACATCCTACAACCTTTATCCTGTGTGAGACTTTTTCTACTTTGGGAGATGCATTGTTTTACTGCAAATTATAACCATAAAAGAGGCTCCGTTCTCCCATTCTGTTAAATTAATAGAATTACGCAAAAAATGTAATGATAGCAATTAAGTCTTGAAAATGCAAATTTTATAGTCAAGGACGATTAGCTCATTTATAGCATGTGCTGGAGTAATGCCAGATGAAGGTAATTTAGATCCGGGTTGCTCACGGTTACATCATGATGGATATGAACAGAATGGGCCTCATCACACACCTCAGAACGACAAACTCTCCATCAAGCAGAGCACAGACGCCCGCACTTTCCACACACTCTGACAGAGACAGGACTGTGCTTTCTCACTGAGGCGAAAGGAAACTGGGATACTGTGCAAGAGATCGGTTTGCAGACAGGTGAATTGGGATTTTACAGTGACGGCACGCAAAATGCTTCAAGTGTTACCCATATCTTTTTCTTAAGTAAAAACCCCATTCAAAAATGACATAGACTTTTCGAAAAATTCAAATATTAAGAGTTTAAAAGCACGACAGAGGCTAATCAGCAAGGCATTGACTGTGGTGCTCCCTTACAGCAGTGGTTCTCAACCTTTTTTGTCTTGCGTACCCCTTGGGCCTTTTATTTATACTCCAAGTACCCCCTGCCTGGATGGTTTTGATGATTAGTTAGAAAGTGAATGACTAAAACTTCTATTTATCAGTGAAAAGGCTACAAAACATTCTCAAACGCTCACGCTTTACAGTTAAATAGCTTTTCTTTGAACATAATAATCAAAAATACAATTTGATCTTTTTTTGTATCTGAAATTATTCCAAGTACCTCCTTCTAAGCTCTCGCGTATCCCCAAGGGTCCCCGTAACCCTGGTGGGGATACACAGCCTCACAGTACAAATACAAAAGTTTCAAGAAATACAACATGACATGGTTTAAAGGTACACTGTGTAACATTTTGGATTATATGAAATTTGCCCTTAATGACCAGCTAAACACAGACAATGCATTTTTTTGCAGTGGGTAATCAAAAAAATGGATTTGAATGTGGACCTAACCTATTTAAATAACATACTTTGCTTTAGTCAACAACTCCATGGAGAGGAGACGTCCCCACTCCCAGTAAAGTAACAAGATCGGTCATAGGACAAGAGCCATTCACATGTTTGTTCATTTTTAAAGTATTTTTCAACAATAAAAACATGTTTTTATGAAAGAATGTGATGGAGGCACTCTCTCTTCCTTAATTTTATTGAGGACGCCAAAACAAATATGTATTATATTTATTGTGGGAAATGTTACGCAGTGTACCTTTGAAATTCCCAGTTAAAACAGTATATACACATTCTCCAGACATTTTACATTATCCAAGTGTGACCAGATTTTATTTTAGGATCCTAGTCCAAGAGTACTCCTTTGAAAAAAAAAAAAAAAAGTTTAGCATCATGGTCGACTCCAGCAGGCTGTTGTGCCCCAGAGAATCCCTCCTCAGTAGAGAATGATGGGAGAGACACGATATTATTATTTTAGTCAAAAAATGTACTTATGAAAGTATCAGTTTAAGATTTCAAGATTCAAGATGTTCCACTTGACTTGTGAGGCTTTACTAATATTATGCATTGACACAACTTTACGAGGCTAAGTCTCTGGTCTCGTTAGCATGTATTTTACAGTTAGCGCTGACATTTTGTGCTGAAATAGATTCTAACCTTTGATGGCAAGCTCTCAGGACGACACCACGTTTCTTCCTCCAGCGTGCCCTGCTAACCTCATAATGTTTACTGCCACAGATTAAAAATTCACAATACAACTCAAATGACATTTAAATGCAAGGATTTTAGAGGCCTGACTGCGTTTGGCTGAGTAAAATGCTCCTATCAGTTAATTATTCGCAAAAGGCAGCTGTAATGGTATAAATGTTTTATAGAGGTCTGCTTGGTGCTATGATCTCTAATAGCTTAACATTTCACTTTAGCTCTCGCCCCTTGAAGTGCAGGGCGACCCATGACTTTTCTAATCAACAACTGTTTTACATGTTAGAGTGCGGGGGCAGAGAGGGCTGTGGCTTCTGACCAGGGCTGAATCATGTACACTGAATACACTTAAAATACTCCCAAAGGTTAGTGTGAGGAAGCTTTCATTTCAAAGTTTAGCTCAGGTAAAATTCTCATAAATTCAATAACTTTACAATAGAGTGGCACAGGTGACAAGATTATTTGTGCTTATATGACACATGGAATCATCAAAGTATTTCTGATCTACATAATATATTTGTGCAATTCTATGTCAAAAAGGCCCCACAATTTTACTGAAATGTAATTTTTAGAAAGTACCCAAAGTGCTATTAGAGTTGGTCCAATATCATGACAAAAATAGCTCAGGTAGTTCCATCATTTTAAGCGTAAAGCCATATTACTAACATTTCTGCCAGGCCTGGCTATTACACAGTCTATTGACACACATAGGAGAGCGGCTGGACTTTCCCTAACCCCATCCATCGGTCACAGATTGTCCCTGAGCAGAGCTCTGCTAATGGAAATGGGGCGACGCTGGGAGCATAGAGCCCCGAGAAGCCTGGATGATCCCTCAGGCCATGGCTGCCACGGGATGAAATAGAGAGACTATTAAAGGCCAGTTGTAAAGGCCCACACGCTCCACGCACTATCATAATAGAATATTGATTCTATCAGATGCCAGGCCCAGGCCTGTCCCCACAATGAAGAAACGAGCACTAAAGGTCATTGTGTGAGTGAGCGCAGAGTGGGGGAGAGCACAGGAGGAAACTGAATATACTGTATGGAACAGGGAAACTAATACACACGTCACAAACATCTATCTGTCCATGGTTCTACATGCAAAATATGCAATTTATATACCATAAAAGGTAAACTAACTTTCCATTTTAAAAGTTGAACTGAAAAGAGTTTGTGAATAAAAGCCATTTGAATAAACAGCTTCCACATATTTCTGTCTACATTGCCGCATCTGTCTGCACAGCCATAAGTAACAGGGAAGCAATTTCAACCATTAATTGTTGATCAAGGCAGTTGGGAAAAGCGCCAAAGGAAAAGGATGACAAATAAGCAGCCACCACGCGAACGGCAGTACAAATTACACCACAAGCAGGAGACGTTTATGCTTGATTGGAGCAATTTAATGTTTTCTTACAAAAAAGGGGCTCGCAAATCCTGGGAGGACAGTTAAGGAAATGACTTTTTAATCATCCAAGGAGCTGCCTCGCCTTGTCTCTCCTGATGGCCCCATAGTGAAGACTTCGAGCCATTATGGGCGGCTGGAGATCCCTGAAACAAGCTGGTCTTAGCAACAGTTGGATGGCTGTTACTTAAGGAAATGAGTTTTCAAAGGGCGGCTAATCCAAATGTTACAATATGAACTGAAAAGGGAAAGGTATTGCTTTGGGTCTCGGGATCCCGTTGTCAAAACCACTGACATTTCTGGGATTCCTGGTGCATTCCATTACAATACATTAATGGAGATTTTAAAATATACAATGCTGGAGTTTACATTCACCTTAAATCCAGTGCTCAACATCGCAATAAATCATGACCAACATAGCACAACAAAGCAATGATTTAGCACCCTCAGTGGTTTAGGAGAAAAAAATAAATAAATCTGAACTTGATTCATTTAATTCCCATCCATTTTCTTGAATTCTCAATACCACAGTTCCCACAGTGCACTGGGAAATTGACTAATCTCCAGCATGACATTACAGGCCTGTACAAACTTGATGATGAATTCTGTTTTCCTGGGCTCCTGCAAAATATATTCATGAAATTTCAATGTCCGATGAAACAAGCCATCTTTTAACCAGACTGACACGCTGCACCATTCCTCATCCATATTCTGGGCTTTACTCTAATCACATAAATCTCTATTCGTCTCCTTGTATGCATTTCCCTCTTATATATTTACACACAGCCACCGTAATTGAACATGAAACTGCCATTGTAGCGTCAAAAATAATCAATTTGATGAGTCTTGTGCACTCCCATAAAGTAATGTGATATTGATTTGGAGCTCTGATATACTGCCCCATCCAGTAATTATTGGATTTTGACAAATTCCCACACTTTTTTTTCTCCATAGCATGTTTTCCGGACCTCCCTGTAAGCTTCCAACGCTTCTTTCTTTTAATATAGTTGCTTTATTGCCAAACAACAACACAATTTGATCAGTCAACGCCAAAACCATTTCACCATTTTAAGTTAATTTGCATTTAAAAGACATGCAATTTTGTCCCCGCACCGCGTCACCTCCACCTTAAAGTTATTACTACTCTGCCTATAACGTGGTGAGGCATTGTGGATGGTGGCAGTGAAAAACTAATACATTATTTAAATCCAAATCAGCCTCCCCTGTCCGGCCATGTTATAGATGACAGTAACGCCGTCTCGCTCCGCTCTCTCTCCATCTCTGTCACGCAAACACACACTGTTTCCCTTCAGATCACGGCGTCTCACTCTGTCTGTCTGGGTTTGGAGAAGCAATTTGAAGTCAGAAGCCACAAAAAAGTCAGACAGGTAGGTTTTGGATAGATGGATATGAGAAAAGTATGGTGGAAATATGGAATATGAAAACAAAAACATGGAGGGAGTAATTGATGGCAGAAGTGACATGGTTTGCTCTATGGGGTATTTGGGTAATAATGAGGTACATGTTTTGAGCATACTTCTGTGTTATTCTTCTAGTAGTAGTAGTAGTAGTAGTAGTAGTAATAGTAGTAGTGGTAGATATGAAAACAAAAACATGAAGAAAGCCAGTGTTGCCACAATAACCTTGAAAAATATGTGATTACTGGTTTCTGATTTAAAAAGTAACTTACTTACTTTACGGATTACTTGATTTTAAAAGTAACTAAAGCTGGACACACACTACAGGAGCCAGATTTTTAGTCTTAGGAGGAGTGGCTCAATAAAAAATTTCTCTCATGGCATGATCTGTGGTGGGACTCCTCATGTGTGCGTATGTGTGTCCTCATGTTTGTCCTTAAGTGTGTGTGGTCTGTGCACAAATCTTTAGTCTCAAAAGATTTAAAATCCTGTAGTGTGTGGCCACCTTTAGTTATAACAAATTACTTCTTATTCTTGTCTTACCCACTGGGCTAATATATAAAAAGTCTTCTGGCAACTGAAAGGTGGCGTGTAAATGTAAGAAACTTTCTCTGCGTGTGGAAGTGATGCCGACATCAAGGCAATTTGGTGAAACTATGGAGCTCGTCAGTACAAGCCCCGCCCTGGTGCTGGAAGTATTTGGTATTTTCTTGCTTGTGTAACATCCACGCTATGGCTAGCAGTTAGCACATAGCTGATTAGCCCCAGTCATGCTTTTAAACTCTTACAATTTGAATTTTTCGAAAAGTCTATGGGGATTTTGAATGGGATTTTTACTTCCGGCACCAGAAAGAGCCCGGATAAGTGCAGGACTGAGGAGCAACGAAAGGGCCATCTTTTGAGGTAAATGCTTTAAGTTTGCATGTTCTGACTTCAATATGAACTGTTTAGCCGTCCATAGTGACTTAACTTGATCAAATCCAAGGTTGTAGTAGTTTGCCCATATAACTGTGAGGAATTTTGCAGCTTCTTATTTTTCGGTTTTGCTTCGTATTTGACCTATTTGACCTTTTCGTTGCTCCCCTATACTGTATGTGATTTTGAACTTGAAGATAGCCATTTTTATCAGTTTATGCCCATTATAAGCCAATGAAAGCTTATCTGCTGGTATAGGGCTGACTATCCATGGAGATCAGCTGTGTTGTGTCAGGGCTCATGAACCGAGTGACTCTAAAATGACTAACCCTGTTTATACGTAATAAGTTTGAGAAGTCTGAGTAACTACGTGTATCACTATTTTTAGTAGTAATACAATTGATTTCTCAATTTAACGCCTTTTACAATTCTATTCATATGACTTTTACATTGCTAATTATTTTGACATGATCAGTAATATTAAGCAACAACAGTGTTTCTCCCCTCTCCGCTGCTTGTTGGTTAACAAGGCCAATCTGTGGACGAGTGTGTGCGCTTGACATCTAAGGCAGCTAAATATGCCGATGTATGCATTTTACACACCAAAAAAGGCCCATGGCTGTCTACAGAAATGAATAAATGAAGGACTGGGTGCGGCTGCGTCCGTAATGGTTCGTCAGTGCAGTGAGTTGCATGAAACGCACAATAGTAGCGCGCTGCTCATGGAAAAATCAATATGCTGGTGATAGAAATATGCTCCAATGCTGTGTAGGTGAGAGATTGATCTGCGCTCCACAGAGGTCTGTCCGAAACGAAATAATGGTTAGAGGCCAGCGACCTCCACCGCAGCACACAAAACAATAATTAGAACCAACGATATGATGCATGTGTGTGTTTGTATTGTGTAGTGTGTGCGCATGTGTGTGTGTGTGGGACAGGACAATGAAGGCCACAGTCAATGAAAGCTGCACATGTTCATTAGATTACAGCCAAAATAAATTACGAACAAACTAAGCAAACACAACATGGACTTGGCTGAATTGAATGAATTTGCCTAAACCAACAGTCAGGACGGGAATGAATTCACCGGTTAATTAAGTTATTTGTTGGTTTTACGTACCTAAAAGTAATAATTTATCTCCAAAAGTAACCAATTGGTCGGGGAATTGTAGCTTCTGCCTTCATAAGACACCATCAGTATTATTAAAATGTTAGTTTGAAGAACATGACATTTAAGATAAAGAGTTATCATCCTCCCAAGATCTATACATTGCCCATTATTTTCTTTATCGATGTTTACTTTTACCAGTGTAAGTCTTGAGGTTGACATCATGTTTTATCAGGCCTTAAATGATTTTATATTCACTATTTGATTGAAAATTGTTTTTTTGTTGAAATATTGCTTCAGCATTTGTCAATCAAACACTTTGCAAACAGAACAGATATATTGTAAAATGACCACATTTAAATACCCTTTTTCTATCTCAAAGCACTTCATATCAAAGATCCCCTCACCCTTTCACTCATGAAGGCACTGGAGGCGGGTAAAGTGTTGGTGGGAGCTGGGATTTAACCTTTGACCTTCAGGTACAAGGGTAGGATGACCACCTCCGATTGTAGCGAAAGTGGGACAAGTCATGTGATGCGGTGGGACATGGAGGGACAGTCATGAGAAATTAAAACAAATCGTTTTCATGGTTATTTTTGGCCCAAAATCAGACATATAAAATAGAAATAGAGTAGGTCACAAAATATTCGAATCTGGAATGTTAGGAAACAATTGCACAATTATGGAAAATGCAACAAATCTATGTATTTATAGGGTCTAAATGGCTGTGCAGTGCAACCAAAAGCGGGACAGGCGTTAACCCGATCCGTGGGTGAACACTCTACAGACTGAGCCACTGAGCCACTGCCATCTCAACACATAAACATACACAAACTTGTCCCATCGCTGCTAAAAGTTTAGATTTTACATAAAAAGTACCAAGCAAAAGAGCAAATGTGTCAGATCTGGCCTAATTCTCGGAGATCGGTTTTGGCTGTCGGTTCAATTCCTCCATGACAGGTGCGGTGGTCCAAGCTGCCCATGTGGAAGGAGCTCCGACAGAGACATGGCACGGGGACCAGGCCAAACCCAAGTCTTATGTTGGCCGGAGCCACTTTAATTGCTCTATGAGGCTTTGGCTGACTCGGTCCAAGTATCATCAGCAGAATCCTTGTGGAAATAAAGCTAATAAATGCAAAACATGGCGAGGCGAAGTTCTGCGGCAAATGTGCCCACAACCAAATTTTATGTCACTCTCGATAATCCCAAAGGAAAAAGGTGCCAGCATAAAAATGAGAGTATGAATTATTTTCCCGAGGCTTGGGCAACACAACATGGTGATAATACCTAGCCAGCCCGTCAGCGCCGCCATTTTTTGAGTGATGAGTCTCCTACAGGAACCAACAGCTGTATGCGCAAATCATGCATATAAATCAATTACCGGGGCCCTATGTACTTTAAATGCACCCATTAATTAAGCAATGTCAGACACAATGAACCGTGAAGTTCATTACACTTTTAGCATTCAGACGCAGGATTATTTGAAGAGCACGTGAAGAGGAGAGACGAGTTTACCCAATGATTGGCCTGGCAGCGGCTCACTGTCGGGCACGCAACGGCAGGAGCTGTGGCGGGGAGGAGACAGGAAGAAGAAAAAAAAAAAAAACACAAGGCGAGCTGCATCAGCGATCTACGGGAACATGAGGGAGCTGATCAAAAGGATGGAGAGCAACAACAGTGCGCGAGAGAGAGAGAGAGAGAGAGAGAGAGAGAGAGAGAGAGAGAGAGAGAGAGAGAGAGAGAGAGAGAGAGAGAGAGAGAGAGAGAGAGAGAGAGAGAGAGAGAGAGAGAGAGAGAGAGAGAGAGAGAGAGAGAGAGAGAGAGAGAGCGAGAGAGAGAGAGAGAGAGAGAGAGAGTGAGAGAGAGAGAGAGAGAGAGAGAGTGAGAGAGAGAGAGCGAG
>OMNZ01108453.1:0-57688 GCA_900303255.1 Lesueurigobius sanzi
TTAGAAGAACCTTAAAATCTTCGTCAGGAGACGTGCTGCCGAATTTTGCAAAAGTTGTAAACCTGAAATACTCTTTTTGGGAAGACCAGAAAGCAGGGCATTGCAATAGTCCATATGATTGGTGATAAAAGCATGCATCACTGTCCCCGTGTTGGCCAGAGAGAGCATGGGGCGGACTCTGGCTATGTTCTTTAACTGATAAAAGCCTAACTTTGTGATGTTCTTGATATGTGGAATAAAAGTCAGCTCAGAGTCAAAAATCACGCCCAGGTTCTTCACTTTTGAAGAAGGTGATGTAATGTCTACAGTGTAGCACTTCGAGAAACTTGTGACACAGGATTGTAAAGCGCAATACTGCCCTTTATGTAAGCCATTATTATTCTTAGAAACGTTATCCAGAGCAAAGAGAATTGTACCTCAAATGCATGTTATTGAAAACAGTGGTTGACATGATTGCTCAATATACTGTATGATGAAAAATAATAGTCTAAAAGCACCCTGTACAACCTTTATTACACATGGCTTGGTGGGTGGAGCTTGTTGTGATTGACACGCTGGTTTACCAATAGAAGGATGAAGTCAGAATTTTCGGGGGGACTGAGATTTTCTAGTAACCAATAGCAGACTGGAGAGAAAAAACAGCCGCTCAAGTCCCCTCAGCTCAACTTTGTTGCCACGTATTTAGCATTCCAGACTTTAGCATAGGCATGTGTAGAATAGCAAAAGTATTTTGATAGTTTCTTTGGCACACCTTGGCGCGCTGCTTACGTTTTATCATCATGTTATTGTTTTGCACTTCTGTCCTGCTTCCCTCGTTGTTCGCGTTAGTTTCAGGAGGGAAATTGCCTGAGCCTGAGGTCAAGATAGAAGTTTTGCACAAACCGCTCATGTGCTACCGCAAGTCGAAGTATGGGGACATGCTTCTAGTTCATTACGAGGGATTTTTGGAAAGCAATGGGACCATGTTCCACTCCAGGTAATTTCTATAATGTAATAGCAACAGTAATTACCTCATGATTTACTTCAAGGTTTGCTCTGATTATACTCAGACCCTAGATATCTCTGAGAAATCCTTTCTGTTCTATTATACACAGTCGCAGTCAAGGTGATAATAACCCTGTGTGGTTCACTCTTGGAGTCCGTGAAGTTATCAAAGGCTGGGACAAGGGCCTGAGGGATATGTGCACAGGAGAGCGCAGGAAGCTGACCGTGCCCCCAGTCCTGGCTTATGGCAACGAGAGCAAAGGTGCTCATTAGTTCATTTGATGACATCAGATTGGAGTAAGTAGTTTTCAGGAGTGAAATCATTTGCTTTTATCTTCTTCAGGTAAAATCCCTTCTGGCAGTACTTTAATTTTTGACATTGAACTCGTTGAGATTAGAAACGGCCCCAGATCTCATGAGTCCTTTCAGCTGATGGATCTCAACAATGACTGGAAGCTCTGCAGAAAAGAGGTATCAATAATCTCAAGAAAACATGCATAGTATTGAATCCCATTTGTTAAGTGTGCTCCACCCACTACAGGTGAAGGATTACTTGAAGAAAGAGTTTGAGAAACATGGGTACTCTCCGAATGACACAGAGCATGAATCCATGGTGGAAGACATCTTCAAGAATGAGGATGAAGATGAAGACGGGTTCATCTCTGCCAGAGAATTCACGTACCAACACGATGAGCTATAAAACTGAACATTCACGACCTGCCATGCTCTTTTTATAGCCTAATTTATTTTTTTTCCATTGGTGTAAAATGTCATGTGAACTGTATGTTTATAATTTATTTTCTGTATATTTACAAGTCATTTTTACTTGTTCCAAGATAATGTGTGATAAAAATGAGTTTTTTTAAAATAATTAATTTGAGACCATTGTTTTTCCTACATCTAACACCAGAGGGCACTGTCCTCCATGTTACATTTAAGAAGCTATTGTATACCAGCAAGTATACAATATTAAAAATCACATAGGCCTACATTCAAGTAAATCATTTACTTGGATAAATCAAATATGTATCTGATGCAACTTCTGGCATACCATTTACTGCCATATATATATATTGTAAAATGGCACTGTATTGGAGTAATGGCAAAAGATTGTGAATCCAAATAACCAGTATTTAATTCACTACCTCACTATAACACAAAAATAAAAATGGCCACACATTACTTTTCTTTTCTTTTTTTGGACAGACCTACATCCTTCAAATTATATAAATTGTAAATGCATAAATTATTGTTGTGACAAAATGACAATGCAAAGAAAGACAACATTTACATAATAAATATTTACAGTTAACAGTTTTCAAAAGTGCTTCAAGAGTGTCCAATTGCCACGGTTCAGACGATCCATTCCTTCATACAAAATAGTCATGCATCTTATCATTTTAAACATTCAAAAATATCTTTACACCAGAACTAAGATCTGTTCAAATGATTATCACAGCTTTGCCATTAAGACAATCTACACCAGGTAGTGACACTTGTTAATGGAAAGTTGGAGAAAACAGCCTATTTCAAAAACAACATCTTAGTATAAAACTGATCCGTGAACCCAACTGATACAGCAGAACACTGTCAACAACAAAAACATCGATGTCAGAAAAAAAACACACATGAAATTGACTTCTTTCCCCCTCACAATAAATAATCCTGATTCATTGTAAAACGGGTGCCCCTCTTTTGGTTGTACATCCACACTCCTTGTACAATAATTTGTGACCTATTGCTATCCCTGTGTAGGTTCTGGGGCTAAAACAGCCAATGAAACAGTTTTAGGGTGGTCTTTATCCAATATACTGCCTTTTTCTCAAGTCTGTCTTGTTATGTCTCATCGCGTCTCACATCTCGTCTCACTTTTCCCACTTTCTGAGGTGACCACCCTCATTTTATTTTCCTAAAATAAAACATCTTCGTGCTCAATCATCAGCTGCACCACTAACTTCTGCTGCCTCATGTCGTTGAGTGTCGTCAGGGCGTTAAGTTCTGGGGGCTGCATAAGCGTCGGGCCGAAGACGATTCCCAGGTTTTCGGCGCTCATTAAATTGTCCTTTTCAAACATGGTTACCCTGCAAAACAAAGAGGAAATGGTAAATCTTCATGCTCACTTGTGTATTCCGATTGTATGCGCCACAACTTTCAAGCAAATAAAAGAAAAACACTATTGTTTAGCAGTATTTGGTAGTGATTGGTTCCACAAACCTGCCATGAGCCTTAAGGCTTTGAACTTTTGCCCAACGAAAACTTGATATCAGGTTTTGTATCACGTGAATAATAGGCACAGTAATTACAGAGATATGAACCACAAACCACCTCAAAGCATTTCCATTTGAGAACTTAAAAGTAACTTCTATCACAGAATTCCAATATAGTCTCTCGAGATTTGAAGAATGTGATCAGTCTACCTCTTGAGATGAGCCATTAAGTAACGTAGCGTCTCGTGGTGGGCAGGGGGCAGCTGGAGGAGAGTTTCGTGGATAGCCTCCAGTCTGGACTCGGTATCAGGAATCTCTGTTAGTGTATGAAGATGATTAGTATTAGAGCAGTGTAAAAAATGACCACAGCGATGCATTGAAGGAAAGGCTCTTACTTGCAGACTGAATGAATTTGGAGTACAAATCGAACGTGATGACAGGGATGGGGAGATCTCTCAAGTACAGCTTTAAAACCCCCGCAATGATGTTGATGTCTGCATAGGCACTGGCACTGATGTCAGCCTTGTCGCCATCTGTTTAATACCAACATATAATAAAATTAAGAGAAATAAATAAATATTAGTGATTAGTTCATGACCAAATCGGTTCTTTTGAACCGCTCTTTTAGGCGAACGGTTTGAACCAGATCCCATTTATGAAAAGAGCGGGATCTCTTATGTCTATTTTAATCAATTTTTCTACAGATGAAACTGAACACACCTTGAAAAAGCTTAAATGCAGAGAAAAAATTGCGAGTAAATCATTTTTATTTTGTGCTAAAACTTACTTAACAGAGCAGTTGTTGCCGCTTTTCCTTAGCTGTAGCTCAAACTTTTCTTTTCCAGACACAAATTTCAAAGGATAATGTCAATTTCTGCTGCAAATCTTAGTAATTTCAATCAAAAGTTGTGCATCTCAGCAAATTAGGTCTCACATAACATGGGTTTTCTCACCGGCTCCCTTTAAAGAGCCATAAACCTCATCACTAACATAATATGTGTACTTTTATATAAACACGTGCCAACTAAAAAGTCTTGTATATTAAGCATGGATTTGTTTGATAAATACTGCATTGCATCAACAAACCTCGGTCAAAGGAGAGTCGCACATCTTCTATGTGTTCTGAAAATCCCGAAACCCGATAGAGACCTTCAGATTTCATGCCTGAAACAAAGCATGAAAAGGATGAGTGCGAATTTTGAAACCATCTTAATTAAGCTCCAGCTCATCTCTTTTCCCTTTTGTATTTCTGCCTCTGCATATAACGTGCCCTCCAAGCATGCCGTGACATGAAACTGTTCACATCAAACACCTTACCCAAAGCTGCCCCCGCTTTGTGGAGTATGGTTTTAAATGAGCAATACTTAATATCACTAAAACCCTTTGCCCAGTCCTGTCACAGAAATGTGGCAGGTTGCGACAGGAAGAGCATCCATTGTAAACTCTGACAAATCACTGCAACTAAGTTCAGTACACTTCACCTATTTCAGTGAGTTGGTGCTTACAAAATATTAGCTGTAGTCGTACCTCTGAGTTCTATTTCACGGATGCACATGTCCACCACCATTGGTCGCGTTGTGTTATGAGCTTTGACGAGAGTTGTGAGGTCACAGCTGAAGATTTTTTTTATCCTGCGCAGGTCTGGCTGGCAGTCACTCGGCACCAGTTTGGAGCATTGTTTGTGTACATTCAGGCCACAATCTAGACGGATGGAGAGAGAGGGAGGGAGAGAGGGAGAAGGAGAGAGAGGGAGAGAGATGATGAGGATGAGATGTGGCTCCGAGTGATAACATGACACGGCAGGCCTAAAGCACTTTAAAACAGTTTTTTGGAGTCTGTGATAAACAGCAGTGTCAGGCAGCACAGACGCAGCTCGACTCTTCTGACTCATGGAGATAACAGAGGTCATTGTGACAGTAGTGGCCTGGCTTTTCTTGTTGTTTAGATACTTGAGGCATGCTGACAGCTGGCTGAGAAAAATGTGCAGGCGTGTGGGAGACAGCGCCAGGGAGGCCCATTTTTAACCTGATGCCAATGAAAGTACTTTAACCTAGAGTGTTCCCATCCCCAACATCCAATGCTCTCATTGAGAACTTTTACGACAGGAGAAAAGTATAAATAATGATCAGCCCCAGACTTAAAAAGAACAAAGAGATCTGCCCTGGTTCCCATAGCACATGAGGTGTCTGATGATAGCGCTTGCCTGTGGCTTATCAGCATGGCAAATGTCCCAACAACAAGAGCTCTGTTTAAGGAGACAGCAGCCGAGCCGACCACTGAGAACTGTTGATATTGAGTCTTGTGATTTAAGGGGCTCTAAAATTATACTCTGATGTTTTTGTTCAACATACTGTACATCCAGCACACATTCACAATTGTCAATAAGATATTCTTATACGTTCTTGTTTTATGCTGGACTACTGTGATATGTACAAGGCTTAATTTAATGTGTTTCCATTCTTCATTGCTGCTGGGAAATGAGCAGCGCAGCACCCAGGGAACTATCTCCAGATCTAGCAGGATGTTACAGTTGCTGTGTGTGTACAGATAGCAAAATATAGTCATGAGAGTAATAATGTTTAATGAAAAATTGGATAAATGGGACTAATGATGAATTACCTGCAGTGTACTGTATATTTCAGTATTTTAGATGTAACCATTCAGGAAAAAATTGCTAAAACGTTGAGTTATCGTAAAAAGAGTTATGGTTATGCAACAAGCACATGACTGCTATAGCTACAGATTATACAGTATATTTCTTACGTAATCCATGGCTTTGTGAAATGTGCATTGTAAACTCACCTGAGCAGCGGACCCCTTGAGCAATGAGTCCCCACATGAAGTTGGCACAGTATTCACACCAGTGTGGCCCTCTGAATGTATGCACCTGTAGAGAAACACACTGTACTGTACTGTATTTTTTTTTAAATCCAGTGTACATAAGAGATGTTTTTTCTCACACAGTTTATACAGTTCTATTGATAGATGCTAAGAGACAGACACTTATTTTATTTTATTGTATCAGTATTAGCTTTTTAAATGTAGTTTATCATCCTATTACAGTATTATTACTACTGTTTGGAAACCTTTTTTTCTTCTGATGGCACATTTCCTGACTTTTTGCACCCCCTTGTGTGATCCTGTTGCAACAATTTATCCATTATGAGATCAATAAGATCTTATCTTAACATTAGATGCCTATAATGTTTAACTTCTGTTGGGGACAAGAACTTTTGGTGTGGTTCATCATGGAAATTATTGATAATGTGAATGGCTTGCTTCATCATTAATGAGATTTCTTTAGATTAGAAAGGAAAATAGGAAAAATAGGAAACATTTCTATAGTCCTCCAACTAAGAATGTGTTATTGTCATATACAAGAATCAACTATTCAGTAAGCAGAAGGAAGACATCTTTTCCTTCCAGGACGAGAGCAAGTAGTATTTGTATTTACAATGCAGATTAAAGGATTTACAGGTGCCTGTGATCTGCTTGTAGGCGATCAGATATGAACATGCAGCCACAGGGGTAAGCCCAGGAGTCAAAATAACAGATGTAGACCCTATGAGCACTGATAAGATGGAGCCCCACCTGCACATGCACGCACAGTCACACACACTCACACACCTGAAATCTTCAAAAGCCTTCAGAAGAGCGTGAAAGAAGAGGGCAGACAACAGCAGCTGGCAAATGGAGCCTTTTTGTGCACTCTCAGACACTAAGCACCATAGAAAGAGTGTGTGGTCATTATGAACTTGTAACTGAAACCAAAGCTAAGCTGAAAGAATGCAGAAGGTTCCCCAGGGCTAATTGCTGCTTACTTACTGTGTGCTGTATTAGAACTCTTCTATTTCAAATGTGGACGGTGTGTGTTTGGTGGCCTTCAGAAGAACTAAGAGCTTGGGAATCAATCTGGATCAATGATCTCTTGTTTTAATGCTGTGTTGAAAACTGTCCATTAGCTTTAGTGCATCAGACAGTCAGCTGCATGTCTTCCTATTACAGATTCATGTATGTGGACTCTGTGACTGTCTGTGTATGTACATTTATGTTCTTTATTAAAAATGATATACATATATTTTATGTTGGTTGCTGTCAATAAAAATGTAGTTTATAAAATATTGTCTCTTACCTTAAAGTTATGAATCTTCTCATAAGAACACTGCTTCTCTTGAGCATCTTTGAGTGCAGTCTTGCGCACCACAGGGGATGTTATCTGTGGATAGGAAGCCAGTAGTTTAATAGGTTTCCACAACAGGGTCTCCTTGCTCCCGAGTTTGACTCCCAGAGCCAGAGCCAGCAGCTTCCTTTCGTGCTTTTTAGCCCTGTGGGGTACCAGCTCTCCTTCCATGACAAACTGTTACGCTTCCCACAGACTGACCATGTCTTCTGGAGTGGGTAACTCTCACAAATCAACCGTAAAGGCAAACTTCAGTCCCCTCTGACTGGGGACAGTATCCACTGACAGCCTGCCCAGGGATGGCTTTGCATCTGCTCTGCTCTCAAAGCGGTCACTGCAGTAGGGCGAGCAGAGCAGAGGGTAGGGGGCGGCCTAAGGGCAGGAGTGTGCCTCACACAATGCTCTTCTTTCACACATTCACAGAGCAGAGAGAGAGAGCGGCCTGATGGGGAGGGGCCAAAGGCTGAGAGTGCTGTCAGGACTGTTCCACTCAGCTCAACAGTTTTGTAAAGCAGGATCAATAGAGCGGACACTCCTCTTACAAACCAGAGCACTCCCATTAACAGACTGCCTTCCGGACACACTCCTCCTCACTTAACTGGACATAATGCACTGCTCTGAGTGCACAGGGCTCTGCAAACTGCAAACAGGCCACAGCATCCTGCAGCTAATTCTTGAGTTTGACATATCTGACATGCCTGTGTCCTTGTAATTCAAATAGATCTTGACCTCCAGCTATTCCATGTCTGCTCTGTGGAATTTCTCTGCACTGGCGCTCAGACTGGATCCTCCAGACACTCCAGGACTCTAGACCGCTGCTGCCAATCACATCACACATCATTCCAAGAGCACCAGAGTCCCAGACCAGCTGCAACTGAGACCCATTAATCCATTACCTTTGCACGGACAATAATCTTAGCCAAATCTACATTAAATCTGACAAAGAAGCTTATTTGGAAATCTTTCAGAGAGAGGTTAATGGCTATGTTATGTTATGCTATCATATTTATCCTCTAATTCAAGCTCTCTTAAAAGTATGTGTAGGTTCTCAGTCGTACAGGAGTTGTCCATCGTAGGCAAAATTTCTTCAGTCTTCATCTGTACTCTGTAGTAATTGTGTGAGCAAATACCAAGAAAAAACAAGTTTTAAAATGTATTTGGCTTTACAGTACATACAGTATGTCCAAAAATAAAAGGAAGAGGCGCACATCTAGGTCTTCTATAGGACAGTATTAAATAGTCCCAAGTTTTCGGAGTGACAGCACAGGTGAATTATTATTCATTGTGGTTCTTTAAAAAGGGGGAAAGGGATTCTTATTTGCATAGTGCTTTTTCATATGACATAGTCACACCCAAAGCGCTTCACACATGAAAGGGGGGGGGCTCATTCACACCATGCTGATGGTGGTAAGCTACTATTGTAGCCACAGTTTCACCTGGGGTAGACTGACAGAAGCGAGGCTGCGCCAACGGTCCCTCCGACCACCACCAACCACTCACACATAGGCATTGGGTGAAGTGTCTTGTCCAAGGACACAACGACAGTCTGCACCTGCAGGAGCCGGGATTCAAACCCCCGACCTACCGATCATGAGACGAACCGCTCTACCATCTGCGCCACTGTTGACCCAAGACAAAAAAAAAAGACACATACCACGACACGCCTCACATTGAGCTGGATTTCTATGACTGAGGGGACAGACAGGCAACAGAGAACTGAGATATTTCAGCCCTGCGAGGAAGACCCTTTTGTCTGTGGACAGATGGCTTCTTGTTGCTTAAAAGAGGGCTCCCGAGAAAGGACACAAAAGGTGGTCAAACAACAATCTTTGCTTTCTGTCCTGTGTCTTGGCTCTTTTATTTCAGGGTCTTTGTGGCTAGACAGCTGAGGGTCTGACTATTGGAAACTGAGATCACGTGAAAACTGAATAGGGAGTTACTTGAGAAAGTGAGAAAATAAGAGACAACAACTACCAGCCTTATGAACAAAACAACAAGAAAACATGACAAAGTGGCACACTATAAATCAATGGCAAAATGTATAGTTGTTTCCAATAAAGGATCTGTCTGTCTGTAAATAGAAGGAGCTATGGTTTCACTTGGACAAATAGAAAACAAAGTCCCCTGTATTAGGAACAGTCAGGAAGAATCTTGCAGCATCAAGAAAATCACACAGCAGAAATGACACATTAGAGAATATTGTTCATTAAAAAAAATAATACAGACAAATGAAATTGCTGTGTATAATAAACTATTATGAGAGCCTCAATATAACAATATATGCAAATCTGACTCATACAATGACTAGAATAAAGAATAAGAGATAAAACTAGAGACAAAAGGACAACCTTGGATTTCATGGAGTCATTTTACAGAACAGAAATTGACAACATTCTGTACTTTTCATGGTCAGTGACTCTTAAAAAAAAACGAAAGACCAAGAGGTGGACATCAATCTAAAAATGAGTTTGCGGACACATAAATCATAAGTACATACTGTATAAAAGTGAAAAGTGTTTCTCTGACTGTTGTGAGTGAGTTTCTCTAACTGTCAAAGCAACACATCACTCTGAAGACAAAATCTTTCAGCAGCAAAATGCAAAAAAAGCATGACTTACATGGAAAAACTATCCTAATGCTAATAAAAAATGGGCTTACTATTGCCATCTAGTGGTGGGTTAGTTCTCTGCTCTTCATTTTTTTTTATATAGGACATTGAATTCCATCCATTCACTGGCATGTGTATTTATCCAACAAAAAGCACTGATGCAGCACAATGTGCAACTTGTCTAACTGAGGTTGTGTGTCTGATATACAGGCAGCTCAAAGTCCTGGTCCCATTGGTCATCAGTACCTATTACACAGCCAACCAAGCGAGACAGCTGTGAACTCACCCAGAGGCTGCCAGGACAAATCTAAGTCTCAGTCTTGCCCTGTACAAGTGTTCAGCTGAGTGGAAGGATTTCATGCAAAGGTCTTCAAGAAAGTGCACTCTTTTTGTTTCCAAGTACAGTTAGTTCAAGGCTTAAAATTTAACATACCCTGTATAAACTTATGTGTTTCATACAATATGAATGATAACACAAAAACCTTTATGTCACTCTTGTTTGTTTAAGATTTTCAAGTAGAAAGTAGCCAAAAGTGTCCTGTGTTTCAGCTGAAGTGAGTTAGAAGAAGTGAAGAGAGCAGTTGTTGAAGGTCATGTAAACGTTAGATCAGGGACATTTGAGTAGTTTCTGTTTCATTATGATTTCAAAAGAGTAAACTCAGTTCTTTGACAATAAATGGCTCCATGTGTGGAAATGTGTTGTCATTCATATTTGATGAAAAATGGCCAAAAGATTAAAAGGGTATGTAAACTTAAAAGGATATGTAAACTTTTGAGCACAACTATATTTATATTATTTCCAAGTATTGTACTCCAAGAAGCGTCTGCCTTTTAGATAAAATATTTCGTCTTCCCACTGTTCCTTTAGAGAATGCTAACCAATAAAAACATACCTTTTCGTCCCTCTGGAAGGTGACCCGGCGCGGCTCGGTGCGGGCGCGGCTCAGCCTGTGCACTGTCTTGTCCTTCAGCAGAGATGTGTAGCCCAGGTGCTCGTAGATGGGGTTGGTGGTCATCTTGGCGATGTACTCTGCTGCCTTGGTTTCGATGTACAGAGTAATGAGAGCGTCTGTCACCAGGTCGTGCACCGACTCAAACCTTTTCTCTCCAACAAAGTGCTTCCCATCATAGAATAACCTGTAGTTGAGCGATTGGTGCCCAAACCTGCACAGAGACACGCGTGATGTTTTATAAATAAATATAGGACACAACAGAACCTAACATCTATGTGGAAATGAATCAAGGACACAACCCAGTGCAAATATGCAAAAATGTCTCCAATGCAATTTAAAAATGCAATAATGATCATCACGATATTGCGTTGTACAAAAACAATTTGATCTGAATTGACTTGAGCAAACTATAGAGAGCAGTACCTTAAAGCCAAGGTATAGGTCCCTGGTTGTCTTTGGCTCTCCCTGATGAGGTAAGCTCCCTCTACTCCGCTCAACAACTCATCTGCATGTTCCCGCGATATGATACCATGAAATCTAAAAGGAAAAAATGTGAGATTGTTGTGAAAATATTGTCTTTCCCGTTAATTTTGTACAATATGTGATTAGTAGCTCCAGTCAAAAGCAATACACCTTGTCCCCTTAGAATGATAAGATTCTGTCTGACATTTTAGTTGAAATTGAGTTCACATATTCTTGTTTCTGGACCCATTCTGTACACTATGTATTAAATGTTTGTACATTTTGGTGCATTTTTGTTTTTTCTTTATTAGCAAATGCATATTACCCATTTCCATTTTGTTCTATGAGTGTTTGAAATACAGTTGTACATACCCTTTTAATCTTTTGGCCATTTTTTATAGAATATGAATGATAACACAAACAACTTTTTTTCCAGTCATGGTTAGTGGTTGTGCAAAGCCATTTAATTGCCAAAGAACTGAGTTTACTCTTTGAAATCATAATGAAACAGAAACTACTCAAATGTCCCTGATCTTTACTGCCAAGAAAAACTCCAGCTGAAAAACAGGACTCTCTGACAAAATTGATGTTTGTTTCAAGATGCACAATATGTTAACTTTTGATCAGGGACATTTGACTAGTTCCTAGTTGAAAAGGGTAAACAAACCACTAACCATGAGTGAAATAAAGGCTTTTGTGCTATCATTGATGAAATGCATAAGTTTACATACCCTGACTTTCTGACTAACTTTTGAGCACAATTATGTCAGAACCACTTAGGATGGAGATAGAACCATATAATTCTAAAGGGACGATCTGGCAACCCAAATGAGAAGCTCTTCCCAATTTGATTAATTTTATATTAGATTGTGAATGAATTGAATTAACTAAATGACTAAACTACTGAAATAGAAACATTACAAATAACTGTAGCACTCACTCTCTGCCGTAGTATTTGGGCCGGGTCTCCATCTGTAGACCAGAGAATGTTGAGTACAGTCATGAGATTGGGATATGAAAGCTTTTGCAAATTGTTTTCAAAATGCAGTACATGACAAAGGCCTCCACCATCTCACAGACTGGCTCTATCAGCACAGCATGTGTACCAGCAGTGGAAACATACATGGATAAGTAAAAACAAGGGTACACCATGTAGGGGGGAGATATCGTTTTGCGAAATATATGTATTTGTGTTGCTGTTTCACAATATTAATGCATATAAATGAGGCCCCACTGTTTTCACTGTTGCCAAAAGGGCTCTATGATCCTGCCAGGACAGGAGAGGGCAGCAAATTGAAGGAATTGACCAACCAACCTGATTAACATTTGGTTTATGGCTTTTGGAAAGGTAACAGTTTTTCCCCCTAATTCATTCTAGATATCGCAATGGTCATTTATATTGAATCTGTACTTATTATTTTGCAGTATATTAAAATCGCTATTTATAGTTTAAAAAAATGCATGGAACTGTCGCCAACAAGATATGCATCTCGCTCACAAGGCTGCAGTGCTGTTTTAGGATGCATGTGGTCATGAATACGCAGGTGCAGCCTTCACTGGGAACACCTGGCTGTGGTTCTCGGTGTCAATGAATAACTGATTACTCAGGTCCACACGCCGCCTCACGGCTCAGTGTTCCTGAAGCCAGGGAGCAAAGCCCACATCACTCTGTGACATGTGGTGGGAGAAGTACTCAATATTCTTACTTGAGTAAAAGTGCAGATACAGGACCAAGACTTAAGTAAAAGATTACAGATCAGATTACATTTCCACTTAAGTAAAAGTATAAAAGTATCCACTGTAAAATGTATTTAAAAGTATTTTTTAAGAATTCAATGTGGCATAGTAAACCAGGACTAAATCGGGACTAAACCAGGACTAAACCAGGTCTAAACCAGGCCTTAACCAGGACTAAACCAGAATCAAACCAGGTCTAAAACAGGTTTAAACCAGGCCTAAACAAGGACCAAACCAGGCCTAAACCAGGACTAAAACAGGTCTAAACCAGGCCTAAACCAGGACCAAACCAGGCCTAAACCAGGACTAAAACAGGCCTAAACCAGGACCAAACCAGGCCTAAACCAGGACTAAAACAGGTCTAAACCAGGCCTAAACCAGGACCAAACCAGGCCTAAACCAGGACTGAAACAGGTCTAAACCAGTGCTAAACCAGGACTAAAACAGGTCTAAACCAAGACTAAACAAGGACTAAAACAGGACTAAACCAGGACTAAACAAGGACTAAAACAGGTCTAAAACAGGACTGAACATTCTAAACTGGGACTAAACCAGTTCACTTTGAAAATAAAATATTACTTTGATGATTTTTACTTTTAACCCAATTTAAAAATGTAGTGGAGTAGAAAGTAAAAAGTATTAATCATAAAATGTACTTAAGTAAAAACACTTATAATTTGTACTTTTTACTTCTACTTGTTTACTTCATTACTTTCCACCACTGAAGATGTAGTCATCATTTCATTTGAGGATATGAAGTGTTGTTGAGTTAACAGGAACACATTTGAAGTATTTAAAGGATGTAAAAAGCACAAACCTCCTGCGGACATGTAACCCTCTTTGGTCTTGGGGCCTCCTGTTGAAGCTGGTACACTAAACACAAAAATAGAAAGATAAAGATTTTTAAATATGAAGAGTTCGTTTGTAAAAGCAGATATCTCCATTTCGAATTTTTCGCTAAGTTGTTTTAAATTTGTATTACCGTACTCTGCAGGTAGCACCAGTAAAGTTAAAGGTGAATTAATTTGATCAATAACATGTGACTTCATATTTCTGATGCACTAAAATAGATCTGGTCATTAAAATCTCATCTACAAAAAGAGAAAACTACAAGCATATGTTGATTTTTGTCAATGCACTGTTTTTGCAAATAAACTCTTCATATACAGGTATATCCAGTTATTTTTCTTATAGAGTGATTATTAGAGAGTATTATATTTAATGTTCTTTAATGTTATCAATCCTTCTTAGGGGTGGTGGTAATGCACGTTTGTAGCCACAGTTGCCTCTGGTGTAGACTGACAGAAGCCCGACCACCACCAACCACTCACTCAGTCAGTCACTACATTCACACAGGCAGGCGGTGGGCGAAGCGTCCTGCCCAAGGAAACAACGACAGTCTGCACCTTCCGATCATGCCCCTGAGTAAGAACATTTAGTTAATAAGTGAAGCAGAAAGAAAATGGGTGTGAGGGATTAGTGTCTGGTGGAGCCATCAGCGGCAGCACCTCACAGTTACTGCATTAGTGCGACCCATTACAGACATGTTAGGCTGTTTGCCTGAAACACAGTATCTTCCATTATCACCACAAAACAAGTTCATTTGCGTTGCCAAGACTGCAGTGCATATTTACCCAATTGCTACCATATTAATGAAGCCCTCTGTAGTCTGACAATTGGCATACATCACAAAGTAGGGCTTTGATTTTGGATTCAGCTCAGAACCTACATTTTAGGCATATCAAGGAGCATTATCATTTGAGAGAAGACTGATACAGTATGTGAACTGCTAAATTAACACAATAATCACATACATTTCAGAATATAGAGAGTTTGTAGAGGTCTAAACTACAAGTGCAGCAGGTTTCATACAAAATGTGATTCCCATGGAGGCATGGTGCACTATTATGTAGTCATTTTAAGCATAGCGATTTTGGTTTAATGAGTGAATGAATAAAAAGAAAACTGTTGAGGTTAGTCGTGTTGTGAAACAGGATGAATTCCCTGCCTCTCGGTGTGTGTTGTTGACTAAAGCAGATTCTCTAGGCGGGGTGGGGAAGCTTCTAGCTGTGAATTTTCATGTTTTTGGACACAACTTAATCCGAACAGCATGATCTGGCCAACAGCTATTCCTGCAACATGTCGAGCTCTAAAAATACTGAAAGGGACTCCAGAAAGAGGACAATGTTTTCCACGATAAAAATGCATAAAATATTCCTTGTATTGTTTTGTTATCACTACCAAATGAATCATGCATTCAGTTTCCCTTTTGAAGATTCATCCTCTGTTCCTCCTACATACAGCACCAAAAATGCATTACAATGAAGTGGGAGTTCAAAAGACTCAATTTTACATAAACCAATTTGGAGGTGAAATTAATTTACAGAGCATAACCTTTTTTACTTTGTCTGTTTTGCAGTATGGGGAGTGTACATGATTTGGGATCGTGTAGGCAGGAGCTGTAAGTTTTGGGGCATTTTTTCCCCACACAATGCTAATGCAATATTAGTGTAATATAATAAGTTACTCACAGTAAGACTTCCATATGGGCGGCTGGTAATCCTCAGGGTCTGCAAATAGACAAAAATGTTAGTTTCTGCTCATTAAAAATGTACATTTTGGTTGAAATTCCCAGTGGATGTGGCTCATGTCTCTGTTATCACTGTAATAATGCATATGGCTTCACACTGCGCACACACAAACCTCAACATCTGCCACAAGGTCAATAAATTTCACACAGAAACCACAAAGGCCAAGAATTCTTAATACTATATAAATGAATGAATGACAGCATCTAATTGTGATTTGTAATTCATGTTTAAGAATTAAGATTAAGTTTAAAGTTCACATTTTAAACATGACCAGGGGCATAAAAAAACAAATAAAATGGCATGCAGAAGTCAGGGTTAGCAGGTTTTATACATAATGCGACTATGTGGATATTGCAGTGACAAGGCTTTGTAAAAGATAATCTGTGACATGTCTGATTTTGATTGCTTGGTTGCAGATCAAGAGTAATGCCTACAGTCATTTTAAACAACACATGCCATTATCCTGCTTTAAAATGTAATTTCACACATTTACTGGCGGCTGCCAAGGCTAACTTGTCCCTCACTTGGCTGTGACAATACTGATGATTCATGTGGATCCAGCAGATAACATTCCTTTGCAATGATTAAACCATTCAATTTTAACCCTGTGGCACAAACCACATAAAACAAACCCACAGGTGAGTTTTGTGCCAAAGTATTGGGTTAGAAGTAAAGCTCATAAACTTTTACAGTATTATCAGTAGTAAACATGTACGTATCCATGTGTATGTTTTATGTATTTATTTTTAGAGTTGCAATATTAAGTCATATTAATATTAAGTTTTTACACTGAAATAGGGCAGGGCGGTATATGACTATAACACTTTTCTCCTGCACACTCCTACAATTGGTCAGACAAGTCATGAGCAAGTGACGGGTGGATTAAGCCAATCACAGCCAAAGGAGAACTTCCAGAAGCAGTAGATGGCTTCAGTTACCTAAAGGCAATATACACACATTAACTGCCTAAACCAAAAAAGGATTTATGTGGGTAAAGTAAAGGTATAAATTAAAAAGGTTATGGTGAGCTGACACTGGATGGTTAGATTACAATAACACGTCCAATCATCAGTCATTAAAATGAAGGTTGGCAGTTTTCCAGCACTGCATTTTTGTGCCACTGGGCAAGACTATTCTCCCTCACTGCTTTGTATGAATGTGTTAACGTAATTGTTGTGTGTATATGTGGGTGGAACAACTCCAACCTATTCATTGTTAATATGGCACGCTATTCAATCTTTATGTAGTGGGTGGCTTGTCCCACGTAACATGTCTTATGCATTCTAAAAACAATGCACTCATAATGTGCTGCACGGCTTTCTGCAGCAGAAACATGTTGTTTTATCACAAATGTCCTTCAAGATAGATTTCTATTGGAAAGTGTGGCCAAACCTCAGAAAATCCATTGTCTTGACACTAACAGTGTCTCCCTCCTCTCTGCACGGGCAAGTCCAAAAGATTTATTCCACTGCGGCTTATTTAAAGAATGTGATTTTGTGTGGCTGGCTGCCAAATATTCTCTTTGATTCTTTTCAATGACAAATGTCTTTATTGTGCTGCAGTGTTAGCCAAGAAAGTAGGGCTTGAGCTGCTGTGCCTTAGCCTTACATACTGTAAATGCATTTATGCATTGGACTATATCTTTTGATTTTTATGCCATCTGATCAATAATACATTCTGCAGCAGCCACAGGCATCCTCCCCAAAGACAAACTTTGTTAATTGCGTTGCTCTCATTACTCACCACTCTTAAGAATTAAAGAGAAAGATTACAGTCAGCTGTTTGCACTGGGGACAAACAGAATGTTTAATGAACTCAGAATCTCCCAAGAGCTTATGTCTTTTGTGAAAATCCCTCTGCTACAAAGAATATCCCACTACGAAATGCTGCGTAGCTTTGATAACCGAATAAATAATATTTATAACATAGCTAACATTTGGATTGACATTAAGCATTGCATATTTTCAACATAAACACACTATTAGAGGCCGAGGCCAGTTTGTGGTATGAGAATTAACCAGTGATACAGAGAGCATTGTACAACTATGTGAAGTCTATGGACAGATCTGACGGCAGCAGAGCCACAGCAGAGACACCATCTGTGGGCACGACAGAGCCAAACATTCAACATTTAGATGTGTAACTCAAAGGCATGAGGTCTACCTACTGTATGTTAAACACTAAACTCTTACCTCCATGTTTATGTCTTGTTGCTATGTAAAATTGCTTTACATGTAATTTTGGTTTGGGCCATTGTTGTAATTGTGGATTGGCTACTGTGTTATTAGCATTTCCAAATTACTTGGAAACTTCCCTTTGTGCTGATGCTGATTATGTAGTGCAAAAGGACGAGAATTAACCAAGTGGAAAAGATTGTAACACAGCCTTATGCCTCACGGGCCTATAATACACTGCTGTTATTCTGCCACTATGAAGAGGAAGCCACATTTTCATTTCAAATCCCCCTTTTTCTTTCCTGGAGCTGTAGGGTAAATGGGCTGCTACTGCTCGCTGCTGGTCTCATGCTACATTTCTTCTATAGTGGCTGACTCTGCCAAGAATGTGAGAGCTTTCAGCGAATGATCCAGAAGCATCCTCTTGAAGAGGAGACACAAAGACTGCAGTGCCATAAACCAACACTAAGCCTAAAAAAAAATGTTTTTTTTTTTAAAGCCTTAACCTTCCTGAAAACCATGAATAAAACAAGGCAAAGCTTTATTAAATGCATAAACCGAACTGTCCAATCTGGCTATTATTGTACTATTATATTTTAGAGCTACACACTTTTGTAATTGTGATGCTGTAAAGAGTATTGCTATTTTTTGTTATTTAAGTTTTGAATTACTCTTCAGTTCACCATGCACATCTTATTATGTCTCTGAGCATTAACGTTTGAGAAAAATGTATGAAATGTAAGCATTAGACAAACACAAGAATCACATGCATTTCAGCAACCATTCTCAAACAAACAAACAAACAAAAACATAATTATGAGGAGATTTTCTTAAACTTGTAAAATTATTGATGGAAACTACTAGTGCTTGCGCTTCACAGCTAGATGGTCCCAGACTCGATCAGGACGGGGCCTTTCTGTGTGGAGTTTGCATGCTCTCTCCGTGTCTGTGTAGGTTTCCTCCGGGTGCTCCGGTTTCCCCTACCACTAAAAACATGTACAATAGGCAAGGATGAATGATGTCTGTGTGAGTGCATGGTGGTGGTCTGAAGGTCCGTTGACACCAGATGTGGGCAGCCACACTTCTGCCAGTTTGCCCCAGGGCAGCTGCCACTACCGTGTTTGGAGTGAATGTAAAATTGTCCCATGTGAAGCGCTTTGTGACTATGTCTGTGAAAGGCGCTATATAAATAAAGCTCTTCTTCTTCTACTTTTCCAATAAGACAACAAATAAAACGTTTGGGACTGCAGGACACTCAGGGGGATTTGTAAGGACACAACAAGACCCCATGGAGAGTCTAGAGACAAGATGTTTTATTATTTGCAGAGGATATCACATTTCTGTAGTAATTGTAGCTTTTGGGATTTGGCCTATACAGTACTTAGCCACATTGTCTCATTGTATGCAATTATTGGAAGATATTATTGATTAAATGTTCATCAAATATACAAGTATGAGGCAGTTAGCTGAACAAGTATTTATTAAGTCAATTATTTAGTTTGGATGGACACAAAAAAACACAAGCTTTACTATGGTTGGATGGGATTCTTGTGCACAAACAATGGAACATGGTGTATTACCTTTTCCTTCACGTTAAGAACAAAGTAGACCCTTTTCGATGTGTGTAGTTGCTTTTACCACAACCCAGTTTATCACATTGCCTGACACAGCGATCGCGTGCAGGCAACAAGTTACAAGCGATTAATATTTCAAACCAAACTCAATACATCACCAAGCTGCAGTACTGAACAAATCCAGAACATAATGCAAAACAAAATACAGCATTTTTTGTTAAAGACTAGATTATTCAAATGTTGCTTCTGCCAAATATCTGAAATACTAACCCTCTTGACAGCCCCTGGCAGCAGCGCAGCTTATAACTTCTGATAATTATATTGGGAGCCCAATGGTAATGACAACCCTCCAAGACCACAGAGAGAAAAGACTTTCCCCTGGAGCAGCTGTGGTCCAAAAAAGTCAATATGGAGCTTTCCGAAATGCTCATAGGATAATGCGTTGTGAAAAGTGTGGTTGGTGAGGTCTCTATTGGCCCTCACTGCTTGAGGCTTCTATTGGTCAATGTATGAGTGCCTCTGGATGTCCATGTAAGCTTTACAGGGCTAAGAATCCTTGTGCCCTGTAATAAACGTATAGTTTCACCACACAGCCCTCATTCACAGCCGGGTGCAGCCATTTAAACCATTGTAGTAAACATTTTCAGTTTAGAACCGATGAAGCTTCACCTCTCAGCCAAGAAGCTTCTTTAGCTCAGAGTTTCCACTGGCTTGAAAACTGAATAAAGAAAAAACACTTTGAACATTGCTGAAGGAGATATTTCATGTCACAGGCTTTTTCATCTGCAGTGGTGCCTCTATGTCATGTAGAAAAATAACATGATGAAGATGAATCGGTAAGCAACAGTCACACCAACACTGCAACTTATTCATTAGTCCACATTTTTTCAGCTGATGACTCCTTGACCCAACTCTCTATTTAACAAGGCTGGTGGCTGGAAAAAGTTGCCTCCTGTGGCTAAATTAGTCAGTGCAATTTGATCAAGAGATATAAATCAGTGGCAAAATGTATCCCTTATTTTAGAATGAGTGTAAACATCCTGCTACAAAGTACATGGACCCAGATCAAAGAGCAGCTCCATCAGCATTTTTTTTTTTTACAAGATTAAGATGCAGTAGAGACTTGACATTTTGGCTGTTGGTGGACTGAATGGGATTTTTTTTTTTTGCATGACAACATGCCAATATTGTGGTAAATTAGAGTGTGGTATACTACATTGGCATTTTTAGACAGTACAGTGTGAACTCTTACCGGAAGACAGGGATGAACCAGAGAGGCTGGAGTTACTAGACGCTGCCATACCAGTCCGTTCACGGCTCAGTACTTGAAGGTGCGCTCACAGCATCTCGTCCCCGGGGCTGCCTCATGTTCCTCACGTCCCCGCGCGCTCCACCTCGAAATGCTCCATTGCATGTTTCATTTGGTCCAAATAGCAGGTCGACTGTTTGAATCGGCGGTTCCTCGTCTGCCCTCCTTTCCACCACAGCGTTCATTCACCTCGGCAGGAGCTCAGGCTGCCGCAAACGCTGTTATTAGGAGGCGCAAATATGAAGAGCCAAAATGCGCTCTGTGGATCATTTGGCCCAGTGCACCCCTAAACGGAAAATAAAGGTTTACACTCGTCCTACCGTTGTGCCCAGCCCAGTCGGGATTCCATGTGCCAGTTTAGAGCGGAGTGATAAACACTAGGCAGCATCGCGCCCTCTTAAAGAGAAAGTTTGGAAGTAGGTTGCCAGACCTAATGCCTCTCACAACAACGACAGCATGTCACAACCTCTCTGAAGCGTGTCATCCTGTGGCCATCTTAATGGAAACCTCATGAACGATAGATAAAGATGGATGTATCATATTATTTCTGTATATTAATCATGTTATCTCCATCATGTTGTCTCATGCGATGGCGAGTGTGCCAGAGTGTGGGCATGCGCGCCACCTGGCGGAACTCGTGCGCACGTCATCTCTGTCTGAGCTTTTTTCCGTGCCCATTTTGCACGGATCATTTAGACTATTTGTTTATTACATACGGGTACTTACTTACATACGGGATAATCAAGCCTATCGCAGCAAGAAAGAATACATTAACGATGATGAAAGAATAAAACACAATGACAAAAAAGGCCGATCACGTGACTGATCATATGATGCTTACCCTTGGTCATGTGACTTCCACTCCACTGGCAGCAGCACAACCACAACTTCATGAAGAGGACGGAGCCGACAGCAGAATGGGGTACTTTGAAACATATACTTTTCTGCTTTCTCCAATGCTCCTCTTGTTTCTTGTGAATGAATTTGAGATGTTTGATGAGTTTGTAATTTGATCGACTTTTTGTAAATATCTGCAGGCTACTGAAGGAAACTCTTGGCTTCATGTTACTTGGGCTTGTTCTTTCGCTTGAGGCTGCACACGCGAGGAGCTGCTCCACTTTTTTCTGCCATAAACACCAGCGCGTTAGCCCCCCAAATGGAGTCGACCCGGGCTCCCCTCTGTTCCTCACCCCTTACCTGGAGAAGGGTGCCATAGATGAAGGTACAATACCCACTCATACTTTCCCATAGATTTCTGTCCAGGATCTTCCTTGTACCACGGGTAAACTTTATGATTAAATCTATTCTATTCTAGTCTATTCTTGACAGTCCATAGTCTACTTTTATTGTTCATTATGACCTAAAAACTCAAAGTATAAAGCAGTTTATGGTTTAGGCCAGTTGTTTTCAAACTTTATCACCTCATACTTGAGTACCACCAGGCCTGGATCAAGATCAAATCAGGACATACCACTGTCTACAAAGGGTCAAAGTAGACCTTAACTGGACTAAATAGTATAGGCCTACCAAAATCTTGTTTATTGATGGGAAGTGCGGCATGCTGTGCTTGTTCTGTTTACAGCCAAAAGACTGAGTTTGGTTGGGAAACTGCCAGGGGACAATGTGAAGAGCTACGCTGGATATTTCACAGTCAACAAGGAATACAACAGCAACCTTTTCTTTTGGTTCATCCCTGCTCTTATGGTAGGCATACTGACTTCTCCTCTCGAACAACACAACAATTGTTTCGTCAGCTGTTTCGTAAAAGCCACAGAAACGGACTCTATGCCAATATGGATAAGAAACTGCATAGTTAATGTTATATCTCAAAATTAGCTCAAATTTAATTGGTAATAACACACAAACAGCAACCTTTCAGTAATTCACCAAAAAGGGGGGAGCAGGGTAAGTTGAGCCATATTTTGATTAAATTAACCTGGCACCTAAGATCTCTTATGCTTGGGATTTATAACTACACTATGTGAAAGACCAAAAATGTACATTTGTGAAACATATCAAAGAAATAGTGGTCACTTAAAGCGTCTTTTTAAGCAAGCAAATATAAATTTCAAATGGGCTCAACTTACCCCGTGTGTGGGGTAAGTTGATCATACATCATAATAACTACAATATAATAATTAAGGTGTAAAAAGACATTACACAACAAGGCAATAATACAATATCATGCATATAATATGTAGTTTTTTCTCAATGGCTCAAACACTAAACCCCATTGTCTGAACCAAATGCTCAGTCGCCTGAACCCACTGATTCGAATCAGTCTCTTTTGGCAAAACCATCAGCACTTTTCACAACACATTGTCATTGTGATGCACCTGTGTTGCATAATGGTGAAGACAGGTGGTAAAAGTCAAACACAATTAAAGCACAAGTGTCACCAGTTGAACACAACAACTCAAAACTCATCACACTACTTGTACACTACTGTGTACAAGTAGTAAAGCACTTGTGCACAAGTTTGTTTATGTACTGTTCAAGTGCTACGTGTAAATGCACAGGATTTTTTTTTTTTTAGTGAACAGTAATTTAGGGAATTTAGTTTTGCAACATGCATTTATCCTACAGTGAACAACAAACATTTATTTCTACAGCTTCCTGTCCTGAGCTTTGTGTTTTCTTTTTTTCTGTGTAGTGTTTAGTGCTCTAACTGCTGTTTACTGCTCTGTAGTGTTTTTAATGTAGATTGACTTGGGGCACCATTTGACAACATAGTTCAGTTTTGAGCACAGATTGAACTGTTCTGAGGTGAAAGTTTGGTTTTGCAAGAAGAGTCTGAGGTTTTGTGAATGAAGCTTGAACATTGGGTTTTGTGTTCACAGTGTAGAGAAAAGGACAGCAGCTTTCCAAAAATGTGTCTTAGCAATCGAGAAAAACTGTAAAATAAAATTTCTCGGAAGAAAGGATTTTTATTTCCAAATTACATGAAGAGAATAATAGAAGAGTAAGGGTTGCACTAATTAAAGCTCCCGAAAGACATATGACTATTTTCACTCGTAAAAGTCCTTTCTTTTTGACAATAAAATGTACTGTTTTCAAAACACGTGATCCACGGCTCAACTTGCCCCATTTTTACTTGGTCAACTTGCCCCATCCTACAATTTAGCTTGCAATGTCTAAGTGCCAATTAGACATATTCAGGAAATGAAGGTTTTCATGATAACAGCCCCATATATCCACTATTTCCTGCCGTCCTTGGATTATAAAAAAACTTTATTGAACTGATACAATGAAGGTTGAAAGAAATTGAAAGAAAATCCATTTTTGAAGCTGTAATTCAAGTTTTCTTCAGAGCACGTGCATCTTTGTCTTAGCTGGAATCTCTTGTAGCAGAAAGGAAGTAATGAAAGAGGTCACAATACAGGACAGTAGCTCACTGCTCTCGCAATTCAAAAGCCATATCCAGGGAGTGGCTCAACTTACCCCACTCTCCCTTACTGTACATTATAGTTCCTATAGTTGTTGATGTCCATGGTCATTATTTGATGCGGTTTACTAAGCATTCTGTTTTAAATGACAAGATATATGAATAAAATATATTTAGAAACAATTATATCTTGCAATAATCTTGTGAACAACAGCTCAGTGCTACCTCCCACTTTGGGAACTCCTGCATTATAGACTGAGTCAAGGCCAGGGTAACTTCAAGAACCCACAATAACATGGGAAGAATTTAGTTCACCCACTGTATAGACTCCCCACAGGGACGTTGCATTTAGCTATGTATTATACATATTAATTAATAAAATGCAAAATGATTAACTCATTGTATTGTATTAGCTGTCAATTGACTTTATATTCTGTACATGGCTTTGTATATCACAAAATAATTGATCTGTGTCGACAAAGTGCTTATTCATTTTTGTTGCGATCATGAATGTAGATCAATTCCAAAAGAGCAGAATTTTGTTTTTAATCATCAGGAAACACAATAAATATATCTCCTTTATGCATTACGCTTTCCATTTCAATCCCATTTTAATACCAAAACATCGACAAATACTGTATTCAAAATGCTCCTCTATGAACCATGATGTCCACAAGAGGGCGCTGACATACTGGCTTTTTGTGCACACAGTCAAACCGAGACGACGCTCCTGTTCTGCTGTGGCTGCAGGGGGGTCCGGGAGGCACCTCAATGTTTGGTCTGTTTGTGGAACACGGGCCATATGTGGTCTACAAAAACCTGACGGGTAATCAAACAAACAAACAAAATAGCTTTATTTCTTTAGGAGAGAGCAACCCTTTTTTAACACATTGCCTTTGCGGTGTTTTTGCAGTGGGAATGAGAGACTATGCTTGGACTTCCAGATATTCTATGCTGTACATTGACAATCCGGTAGGTATTTCTGATTACCATATATCGGAAAAACACCTAATAGGTTGCGTTCATGTTTTAGAATTTGATGATGTCATAAGCTCAGATGAAGGGGAGGTGTCAATACAACTCTATGGGAGAGAAACGGCTTGTGAAGGAAGTTTTCAAACCCAAATCTCCAACTGTTTGGTCAAAATCACACAGAGTCTTATGGGAGAATAATTAGAACTTCGGTCATTTGAGCAATTCACTTTGTGCTAGTTATTGTTTCATGTGGAAATGCCTAGTAATTACACAGATACAGCCATTCACCAAGTAATGTCTATTTTGACAGTTGCCCACCACCTCAGTTTAAACTATATTCTCTTTAGAATGTTGTGATGTAGCATGAATGTGGCCTATTGCTATTTTTCATGCAATTGTGATTTGTGATTTATGTTTTGTGTTTTAAAATGAAGATTTGGTTCACTGTGCACATTTTAAATAGATTTAAAAAGACAGGAGAAGACACTTCAATATGAACTGTCATTTAGGCCAATCGGAGGAGGAGGAGGAGGAGGAGGAGGGTTTTTAAATGTGCCTGTGTTCAATTTTAGTATGTTATCAATAGCCATTGTTAAAAAACCTTCAACCTAAAGATTATTTCCATGTCATGCCTTGCACACAATCTGTATCCATATCCTACTATTTTCATATTTGTCTTTTTGATGATTTTCAAACTGCTGTCCTTTGAGCCGATTCCTGTTGTGATTTTACACAATTTGTCTTTTAATTTCTTCCTTTTCTTTGTTGATCATTTAGGTTGGCACTGGTTTCAGTTTCACAGATGACGACAGAGGCTTTGCTCAGAATCAAGACGATGTTGGCCGTGACCTTTATAAGTCAGTACTTGCGCTAAGAAACTTGATCTTTCAGTGAGAAGTAAAACTAACTTCCTCTTATGCTTCTTTGTTGCTTCCTTAAAGTGCTCTCACACAGTTTTTCCAGATGTTCCCAGAATATCAAGACAATGAGTTTTATGCGACTGGAGAGGTACATGCAAGGTTTTTCATGTGTTATTTTTGGTGTGAGTTTAATATTATTTTTAGCCATTTAGCAATTCACCCAATAATGAATAATGAAATAAAACATTTGGCTCTGGAGCTCCATTTTACAGGAATAAATGTATCAATGCAAGCAATTATTATTTTTGTCATTTTGTGTCATGCAGTCCTATGCTGGAAAATATGTCCCCGCTGTGTCTTACTACATCCACAAGAATAATCCCTCTGCCAAAATCAAGATCAACTTCAAAGGGATGGCGATCGGAGACGGACTGTGTGATCCCGAGTTGGTGAGTCTTGCTTTTGCTAAAAATCTAAACTCCTAGACATTTTTACAAATCACAAAAAGATCTTTATTGTGTTTACACATTAGCTTTAACTATTCCCTTGGATACGACTGCATCTCTCTGTCTTTTCATGGCTATAGATGCTTGGTGGTTACGGCGAGTTCCTGTACCAAACTGGGATGATTGACGAGCTGCAAAAGGAGTATGTCATCCAGCAGACTGACCTGGGAGTCAAGCTCATCCAGCAGCAGAAATGGGTCGAAGCGTTCATAGTAAAATCATATTATTACATCAATTTAAAAATTATTATTACATTCTCATTTTCAGCAGCAGTTCGAATGGTTCAAACTGTACTTTTTTTTAGGTCTTTGATAAGCTGTTGAATGGTGATGTAGAACCGTATCCATCCTTTTTCCAAAATGCTACAGGCTGCACTAATTACTTCAACTACATGACATGTCAGGTAAATTACTAGATATACTTGAAAAACCGGGAAAGACATAAAAAGGCTTTAATATTAATACATAGGATGTTATTGAATTGAGTATTGAATATTTGTACATTGGTAATAAGGCTGCACAAGTGAATTCCCGTATTGCTGCAGGAGCCTGAGGACCAGGAGTACTTTGGGCAGTTCGTGACCCTGCCCTCGGTGCGACGGGCCATTCATGTGGGGAACCTGACCTTCCACGATGGCTCTGAGGTGGAGAAACATCTGCTGCAGGACGTCATGAAGAGCATCAAGCCTTGGCTGGGAGTGCTGATGGATAACTACAGGGTAAAGGCCTCTACCTCTACTCCCCATTTTACTGTCTGTTAGTGAAACCAGTTGTAAAAGCAATTTAACTGGTCGCACAGAACAGAACGCAAAAGGTGCAATTATTTATGCCGTACAATTTCTTTAACAACAAACAAATTAGCTTGTGTCTATGTGGTCTTTTCGTGTAAAACAACAAAACAAAATGGCTAACCATGTATTAGACCTCTACTAACGTGATTCTTATTTTTGTTTGTTTCGTCTTCAGTCCAACAACCAGAACTATACAAAGCACCCTTTCTGTCTGGTCTTTAGTAGATTTGCCCTGGGTTTGAGTCGGTAAGAGATATTATCTGCCAATGGAACAACTGTGTTTGCACGTAAAATGAGAAAAATGTCTCATTTCAAGCAAATTTTAAATCATTTTTGAATTTTAAGTGCAATGCGAATAGGGAAAAACATTTAATAGAGTGTTATCAGTATGAAAGTTGTTCTGTTTATTACTGACATGAACATGAGTGGAAAATGTATTGGACGTTTTCTGTAATTTTATGTTTTCTGGTAAAAGTTAGGTATTTCATGCATTAAAATGGCCAAGATTGCCTATATTATTGGTGAGCCAGGTTGAAATGTATGGTTTTATTTTGCTGATATATTAGGTACAAAGATTTGTTCAGAGGGGATTTTGAACATCTCGATTTAGTTTTTGACTACTACTTCAAATTTCACCTTATTTTGTGGAGTTTAAATGTCAATAAATCAAGCTAGGAAATAAATATTGAAAAATCCCCAGAACAAACCTTCAAAACATTGTTAGCAAGTACAAGACTGAAAGGTTTGGAGTCTGTAGGAGCTACTAAAGTGGAGATGTAGTTGCCACAATGTGAGAAAATGGTCATTGAAGTTACAATTTCCCATGTAGTTCTATGGAGAAATAGAACTATAGTGAATAATTACACTCCTTATTGAGAAGATTAGGTCAATTATTTGTTTCCAGGTTAACGTTTATTTGACTAAACTGTTCCAAAACCTGACAATTAAAAAATTTGTGGCTCAAGTATAATTCATTTTCCTTACCAACTTTAATCAAGAGCAAACCTACTTTCTAAAACGTCTCTTCTTTCCCTTCTTTCCCTTTTTGCATCTAAAATGGGACTAAAAAGTGTGTAATCTCTTCTGAATGGTGCAGGTGTTGATCTACAGTGGCCAGCTGGATGTGATCGTAGCTGCTCCTCTCACCGAGAGGTTCCTGCCCACCGTGAACTGGACTAGGGCAGACGAGTACAAGAAGGCCCCCCGATTCCCCTGGAAGATCCAGCCCAGTGACACCGAGGTAGCCGGTTACGTTCGACAAGTCGGGGAGTTCTTCCAGGTCTGTACTTTTATATTAATGGCAAATAAATGAGAAGTAAAACAACAGGACATGAAATTGACGTTGTGCCCTCGATCTCGCAGGTCATCATTCGAGGAGGGGGGCACATTCTACCCTATGACCAACCGGCACGTTCCTTCGACATGATTGACCGCTTCTTGTCCACACAAGGCTGGTTTTGAAAATGATATTTGGTTTTATTGTTAAAATTTTATGAGACAACTGCTGCACATTCACTACTGAAGCTACATTTTTAAATTTGTCTAATTTATAGACACAATACTGAACTGCTGCTGGTTTGGGAGCTGACAATGAGGGAAAATGTTAATCAAATGACCAATTAAGTATTTGAAATGAGATATGTTTTTTAAATAAAGATTTTAAATCTTTGGGTTCAATGTTTTCTTGTTACAAGCTTTGATCTTATGATTTGAAGACGCCTTTGGCTCTCGATTTAAAAGCAGTTTTCCTGGTTGTCCATAAGATGTCACTGTAACTAAGTAGATTTGAGAGGAATATTAATAGTACTCTTGTCCCGAATCATTTATCTTGCTTCCAGATTGTTTTGCATGCAGTGTTTGCAGCAGGTACAGTTGTGCTCATAAGTTTACATTCCCTTTTAATCTTTAGGCCATTTTTCATATAATGTAACACAAAAATCTTTTTTCCACTCATGGTTAGTGATCGTGTGAAGCCATTGAGTGTCAAAGAACTGAGTTTACCCTTTTTAAATCATAATGAAACCGAAACTACTCAAATGTCCCTGATCTAACGTTTACATGACCTTCAACAACTGCCAGGAAAACTATTCAGGAGCAAAGAAAAACTCACTTCAGGTGAAATACAGGTGACAAAAAATGATGTTTGTTTCAAGATGCACAATATGTAAACTTTTGATCAGGGACAGAGGCCAGTTTGTAGTTGATAAAGCATAAACAAACAGATTTTTTTTTTGACAATAAATGGCTTCACGCGGCCACTAACCCAAAGTGAAATAAAGGTTTGTGTTATTGATAACCCTGACGTTCTGCCAGAGTGTCTAAAACTTTGAGCACAGCTGTATTAAACAGTGTTAAAATGAGCCTTCCTAAAGAAAACAACATCAAATCTTAAACCTGATATTGAATATTGCTGTTGAACTTTTGGATCAAATGTAACACAAAAGTTCTGTTGCCATTCAAAGTTGCTGCTGACATGACATTTGGACAGGCGTCTGGCACACACTTGTATACAGAGGATGGTGACATGTTGTTTCATCAGCCGACTATCAAGCCGCCGAGACTATTCAATAATTAATGGCTATTCTAAACCTTTAAGAGAGATAACTATTTCATGAGCTGCTTTTTGATTCACCACACACCATTAGTCCTTATGATGGATGACTGCATCCTTCAAGTCTGGCCAAACATCCACAGTCATCAGGTTTTCAATATTACTCACTGGCGTCGACATTAAGATTTGTTACAGAACAAGTGCTTTATTGTTCATACCGTAATGTAAATGCAGTGACACTTTACCATCTGTACAAATGCAAAACAACTGACAAAGTTAAAACAGACACAAATGTACAAAGTTATGCAGACAAGAATGGGATTCCCAGTTCATTACAATAAAATGTATGTAAGCAGTGACATGGGCCTTTACACACAACAGAAGGCAACAAGTGCAAACATAACTGTATTTTACACATATGTACCACGCAGTTACTCCTCTCATGAAGAAAGGTGGTTGCAGTAAATGTACAGGGTTACATAAATGAATATTATGTACACTATATATAGTTTAATATTTAAAATAATACAATTCGAACATTAATGCTTTGGAGACGGTCTCCACCTCTAATAATTGCACTCAGGCTTTGACTTTTCAACTGCCAATACAGGGCACTGTTACAAATGAAACTACTGTTTATTCCAGTTGAACAAATGAGGTCATTACAATATTTTCACATGCAAAAAGGTTCATTTGGAATGATCTATTAAACAAGATATGTTTTAAAATAACCAAATATAAGGCAAGCTTCATTTCAAAACGCTTGGTTTAACAAAGCCCTTTTGAGAGAATCCACTTCTCCATCTCTGACTGGACCTATCACTCCACTGAGGCTGAAAGGGTTAACATCAGAGAAAACAGTCCGACGCCGCAGTAAGCTTCCTTCATCCAGGGCGAACCTGGCTCAGTTTAAAGGGGTTCAAAGTAAATGCTTAAATTTGGGCAGAAACCTTTGTTTGTACAGATATGCCACGCACATCATGAAGCCAAACACTGTTCGCTGGTGTGTCAAAGGGCAATCACTGAGAATTACTTGGACCTTAATATGGCTATTTGAGCCTCTGAGCCAGAGGACAAAGTGCAAAGACAGCTCTGCTCCACCTGTTAGTGGAATGTAATCATCCACCCATCTGTAAAACACAGTGCATTATGGTCATGCTAATTAAGCAACATTCCTGGTCATTGGGGGAAAGTAGAGAAGGCATTACGTTTTACGGCTTGAGGAGAGATCGAAAAGCTCAAGCCTGTTTTCAGTCTATTCCATTGGCATTTTGAAAAACAGATGCCTGATGGAGAGATCAGAGGTCACACGGGTAGCAGTTTCACACTTCCTTCTGATTTTGTTCATACATGCAGCAAACGCCCAGTCACAAATACTTTCCCCACAGTTACTACGAGAGGCAACATTGATTGTTCTGAAGAAATGATAAGAGTGGCACCATATTTCCCACAATAAAAAGTCAGGCACATTGTGACATTTTCAAAGAACAGATACTGTATAAACTGCTTGTCTTCTCTAAAATTGCTGTAGGTGGGAAAAACATGCACATTCACACTTTTCTATGTTGAACTTAGTTCTGAGACAGAAAATATAACACATGCATTCAGACAGAGCAAACAAAAGGTTTTCCATTGATAATGATTAGGAAAGAGGATCCAAACGATGGGTCCAGATGCATAAAGAGAAAGAGCCACTATATTAAAAGCTTAACTTGGTCCTGGAGAGCGGAGTGTGAACCCCGAGCTGCCTCACTGGTGTCACAGTGTACAGTTCTAAAGCTACAACAGCTGTACGTCCTCTGGACCACACTGGCTTGGCCACATTGATCACAGCGAGGATACATTGTACATAATAAATGTTAGATGATCAATACTGAGAGTATTGCTCATATTTGATCATAAGGGATCTGTAGCACTCTTTAAGAATACCACTGTGGTTAGGGGTAAGAGTCATGTACGCCCTTGGCCCAGACAGTCACCTGTGACAGATCCATGTTGCATATACGTGTGCAGACTCTGGTGATGTCCCTCTCTGTGCAAAGGTGACTCACAGACTGCGTTTTAGAAGCCGGAGGGTAGTGTCCATTTCCAACTTGGTCCATTTTGTACCACAAAGAGCTGAAAGTTACTTAAAGGCTGTATGAGATTAGCAGGGCTGCCTAACCTTTAAGGACAAAAGCTGGTTAAAAACAACAAACCGAAGAACATATGCATTAGTAGAGTCCGTTTAGAAAAATACATAATGGAGCTACTGTATAAAGAGCAGCCTTGAGGCTGTTGAGGTTTTTCGTCTTGAAGGAAGGGACAGATCAATAACAAGTGCTCAGTCTCTGTTCTTTAATGAATAGGGTTAATGTCTGTGCGATGGATGGCCTGTCCGTGCACACTGCTGCCCCCTACAGTCGTGGTGGAGGTGGTGATGGTGTTGTGCTGAATGACCTGCTGCTGAGAGCATACTGGCGCTGGACTGCCCGCTGGACTGGACTCTGGACCTGAAGACCGTAAGAACAACAATAAGGTGTTAAGCAAAACAAACAAAACCAAAAACAAAAACAATATGTTGCTTAGAAAGACATGGGCCTCGCAACAAAGTCACAGTCTTTTAGATACATCAAGTGTAACAAATGGAGAGGACGACTTTCTGTTTGAATTTGGAGCTCACTTCATGAGAACTATTGAGCCAGAAGAAGAGTCTTATTTTCCAGTGCGTACACCACACAGGGAGGTGCCTCATCTCAATTATACTGAAATGTTACTTGTATCCATATCAAGGGTGGGGCCCCGCATGTCAAACATGGTTGGACTTTAGTGCCATAAATGAATCAGAAGAGTTTGGCACATGATTTTGAAGTGCAGTTGTGACGTCTCTGCAGCCCGTGAGAACTCTGCTGAGATGGAAAACAGTCCAGTTTCCAACTAAAGGCATTTGACTGATTCTGAATGTTTTCTGAGGCAAAGAGACAAACACTCTACACTCATCTATCAGTGGCTCTGGACGAGGAGATAACATGTATTTTCACGTAGAAATGACTTTATCTCCACTTGGTTGAAAGCACATAGATAAAAGTGTGTTTGGCTAATCTCATAAAGTGTGTAACTCACTGAGGTAACCTTGGGATTCCTTCTGCATAGTGGTGATGGGGCAGTCCTTGTGTGTGAGCAGAAGCTGCTTGAGCTGTGTCACCTCATTTTTTAACATGGTTACTTCATTCTGGAAAACAAAAAAAGCATTTATTTGACCCACTTCTAGAGTTGCCAACCGTCCCTTAAAATACACTATTGGCCTGTATTTAGCTGTATCAATCTATCTCTCTAAATAAACACAGACTCTGGTCATTCTACTGGTTTACAAATGTGTGCCTCAACTCATAATCTTCAAGACACTTTTTATTTGATGAAAATTGGCTTAATATTTGCGGAGACGTGCCCTCTGAAGCCCAGTGACAACAGACGATGCGTGTAAAAACAGCTGATCGGCTGCAGAGATAAAGCAGCACAAAGTTGTAGATCTACAACCGCAGAAAGACACGGCTCAGAGCACGTGACTTCTCACACCATCCCTCTGTGTTTAGGCTTAAAAACATTAGAGGTGGAAAGAGTTTTACAGCAGCTCTGACGTAACAGATCTGTGTCAGAATGAGCCTATAATATGCTCTGTGCTGCCTGGGCCAGGGGCGGAGTTATCATACTGCAGCCTGGGGCCCCTTGGATACAGGGGGCACAAGAAAAAAATTAATGAAAACATGTCCAGATCCATTTAAGGCCACTAATTGATATAAATATATTAATAAATAAAGTAATGAGTAAATAAATAATCTGTTTGTCACTGCTTATTGACAGATCCTTTTAAGCATTGTAGTTAATGAAATAGCAACTGAAGTTATTATGGCATAATTATCACATAAAATACCCATATTATACAGAATGTATGATTAAACCCTCATTAAACCCACCAAAACAGAGGAAATTAGACCTGATTTCTACAAAAAGACTCCCCAACCCCCGCGACATAAATGTGCATTTACTATTTGTAATTTTGATCTTGTGTATTAATTGAGGACAGCAGTCGACTCGACTATTTTCCGATGTTGGCCATGGTACTGTGGGACCCTTCTATAAGCTAGGGATAGCTTCTGGGGATTCCCATTTTTTACAAAACACCTTGCTTTGTTCTTGCTTGAACATACTGTAATACATTGGTGTTTTTTAAATTAAAATAAATTAATTAATAAAAAAAAACAAAAAAAAAAACTGCATGGTATTTTTCTTTGTTAAAGTTGGCAACCCTACCTACTTCATTTGTATTATTTGGTAACAAAGCTAAATATACCAACAAAAAGCAATCAAATGCCATGAACAGAACTGCAAATCAAGGACTAATTCAAACAAAACACAGAAGAAGAACACAGGACATATTTAAGGGGAGACACTGCAGGCAAAACTCTATTTATTTTAATTTTCAGCTTTTGTGCCAGTTTGCTCTTGTAACGTAAGAACTGTCACTTGGAAACAAATACATGATCTAATCTTTACAATTAGGAGTGTAATGATTGAACTGGTTCAATGTTTCTCTATAGCAGTGGTTCCCAACCTTTATTGTCTTGCATACCCCTTGGGCCTTTCATTCATACTCCCAAGTACCCCCTGCTTCGATGGTTTTGTTGATTAGTTAGAAAGTGAATGACTAAAACTCAAATGTATCAGTTAAAAGACGATAAATACATTCAAATTCACTCTTTACAGTTATTCTTTTTAAAAATAGATTTTCTTTGAACAAAATAATCAAAAATACAATTTATTTTTTATCTGAAATGATTCCAAGAACCCTGTGCTAAGCTCTCGCGTACCCCCAGGGGTCCCCGTTCCCCTGGTTGGGAAACACTAGAACCATTTCCTTAAAATGTATTTTCTCAGATTGTGGCGACAACATCTGCACTTTAGTAGCTGCTTCAGACTTCAAACTTTCCAGTCTTGTACTTAACAACATTTTGAGAGTTTGTTCAGGAGGGTTTTTCAATATATAATTTCTAGCCTGAATTATTGAATGAATGAGTTTTGAACCCTAGAAAATATGGCAAAATTTGAATTTTTACAGATTTATTCACTAATAACTAACTTCCTAAAAAGTTTTTCTAAATCCCCTTTGAACAAATGTGTAACTAATATCAACAAAATAAAACCATACATTTAAAATCTGGGTTTATCCAATATTTAGATTTCACCAATTTTGGCTAGTTTTACACATAAAAAGCCTTATTGTATATGAAAATATTAAATTACAGAAAACCTACAATATATATTTTCATCACAGTAATATACAAAAAAAGTCTCAAATTGACATCACTCAATTTAAATGTTCTCCCTGTTCACCTGCAGGGCCTCCCCTTAACACACACAATATTGTCCCCGGCTGATAAGGAGAGTCTGGGGCCATTACTGAGGTGTCTGACTGTGTTCTGTGGATGAGCTGATACCTGAAGCTGCATGTTGGTCTGCGTCAGCTCCTCCGCTTTCTTCTCTAAAGACATGACCCACACTTTCCTCTTCTGCCGGCACCTGGTCGCCGCGGCTCGGTTCCGTTCTAGAAACTTGCGCCGCCGCTCGTCGGGGTCCTCGTCCACGACCCGCCGCCGCCGCCCGCTGCTCGGAGGCGGAGAGTGCAGCGTCTGCGTGGGCTGCATCTGCTGCGACGCCGGGGACATCTGGAACAGGTGGAGTTTATGTGGCGTGAGCGACAAAGAATCTACATATACTGTAAGTAACATTTTCTTGAAATAAACTTGCCCTTGCTTTGTGTAGCTAACATCTGCCAGTGGGACAAGTGTACACTTCAATAGGAAAACACATCAGCAACAATCGTATTTCAGGTAAATTAGTAATTTAATCCAAGTGCCGCTGACGAAGCTCTTTGGAGGAAGAGTGAAATGTCCTACACTTCAACTACAGAGTACAGATGATGACTGAAGAATCTTTGCCTACAATGATATTTAACTTTATTTTAGGTGCAATAAGATGTGAAGACTTATTCCACTGGCAGGTTATTTTAGTGACCTGCTCAAATTAAGATCAAATTATCTTATTTCAAGAAAATGTAACATATTTTTCACAGATTAGTGAATAAATTGTTTCACAGAGCCTATCCACATGCAACAAAAACTGGCATAAAGTTTCACAAATACTTGGAGAGCACAGCTGTACTGAAGGTGAAACATTTTCTCATAAGGAATATTCAAAAGTGGCAGCGTTCACACATCCATCACACCAAACATGTGAACGACTTGGGACCCCCACTGTAAAAAGTAACTGGCTCTTGTAATAACTTCAAGTGGCAAAATAAAATGTAGTGTGCCTATTTCATTTTTCTTTTGTTATTTGACCTCAATTCACAAATATATGCTGTCCCAAACTAAACAGTGAGTGCATTAAAACAGGCCTTGCCCTGAGGGTCCCGACACCCACTTTGGGAACCCCTGATCTTGACCAGTGGTTCTCAACTGGTGTGGTGTCAGGAACCACCATCCCCCTAGGAAGACAAGAATTTATTTTGTTATATGTTATGTAAAGTACTGTATTTTCACTCAAGTAATTATTGGATAAGAAATAAATATGTGTAAAAAGCTACATTCATAACCAATTTAACACAGGATTGGTTTTGTACTTTTTCAATAGTTAGATTGACACTGACAATGGTTCCAGAGCCACTTTTGGCTCCTGACCCACCAGTTGAGATGCACTGATCTAGACGGTGAACATATGGAGTGAGAAGTGAAACATGTGGATCATTCCTCCGAGCGTCTGAGATCGATGACACACCTGGAAAACACTGCGGCACCTGTGCCCCGCCTCTGCAGTCCTCGTGTGTCTAAACATGCATCTAAACATCAGCCCAGTGGTTTACTGTCTGGCACTGGGCCCAGAACAACACCTGCTTGTGCCCCGTGTCGCGGAGCCGGGCTGTGGGCCCCGCTGTGGGCGTGGCAGTGCCTTGACGGACTGACTGGGCTGATTCACCTGGCTGCCCACCTTGTTAAAGAGGTGTCAGGATGCCGTTTTCCACCACCCACTTCCACTCAGACTAACCGCTCCAGACACAGGGCCATTTCTCAGACTCTACGGCACAGACAGATCTGGACATGCACTTGGCAAGGTCAAGTGTTTTCAGTCTTAAGATCATTAGCATTTTTATGAGAACCATGGAAAATACAAGCATCTGTAATGGCCCCTGTGCATATGCTGAGTGTTGTTTTAGGGTCCTAATGCGGCACATTTGGAGCATATCGTCAATAGCTTTTCTGGCCATTGGAGTGTCCTTGATCCAAAATATACAAGCGCTTTAGATGTCCTTTATGAATCTTTCACATTTAGGATTCCTGAAGTATTTACAATATTTCTATTTATGTTTTTGGCCTTTTGCTTGACCTTAAACCTACTCTTTTCCTACTGAATCTTGGAGAAAAGTCACCTTCCTATCCTATCTATTAAATAGGGCTGTACAATAAAATAAGTTACTGTCTTGAATATTGTATTAACAATATTATTGCAACATTTTGCTATACCATTTAATCATAGTACATTCCATTACATTTAAATCATTTCTAATCAAATTGTGAGAAGACAAGACTAACTCTGGACAAAAACAAGACTGAAATGTTAAATTGAACTTGAATGCACTTTTGTTTTCGGCTGTGTCAGCAAAGAATGTGTAAATCAGAGGATGATGGAAGACCTCAGTGATTTCGCAATATATTGTGGCCTTTGGCGATATGAATATTGCGTCGACAGTAATTTGGCAAAACATTCTGGAGCCCTGATTGTATAAAATGCAAGAGAGGAGTTTTAGTATAGTCAACATTTTCCCTGTGAGTTATGTTCAATATAAAATGAGCTATAGAGTACATATAGAGTATATTTGGGTGGCTATTAACACAAACTACAAACACGAAGAAGTAGCAGGTTGCTTTTATAACTGAATTGATAAGTTTATTCTGATTCTGATCGCAAGGGCAGGATTCAAATTTGGCAATTGGAAAAGGGGGTATCCCAATTCCAAGCATCTTCTTGGTTATTCAGTACTGGTCAAACACGTTTTATGTATTGTTTTTTCTTTATTTTCAACACTATTTCCATTGTATTCTCATTGAATGCATTAAACTACTGTATGAATAAACACATGGTAAAATAACTTCAATACAGCCATCCTTTGCTTTTGGCATTTTCTCAATGAGCTCCATCAGGTAGTACCTGAAATGGTTTTCAACAGTCTGTGAAGCGAAAACCATTTGTAGTGACTACATCGTGAAGCTCATTGAGAAAATGCCAAAAAGTGTGAAAAGCAGTAATCAAAGAAAAGGGAGCTATTTTGAAGAATCTATTTCATTGTATTTTTAAAAACATAATTCTATATGTTCAAGAGAAAAACAAAAAACCAAGGCACTCCTCCCACAACATTAATTCTCAATTTACATTTTCTAAAAAGCCTTTTTTTTTGCTGGGCTAATGCATGTTCAAATCAACACAACAAATTGCTGTTTTTTTTTTGTTTTTTTTTAAACAAGCCTTTCTCAAGAAGCTTGTTTGGAGCCAATAGGCATGGAAGAAACCTGCAATTTGTTTTAAATTATTTTAATATGCTTCAGCTCAGCCCAGCAAAATAAAGGCTTTTTAGAAAATGTAAATAGATTATTAATGTTGTGGGAAGAGTTAGGGGAAACAAACATCCAAACTGAACACACACACTCTTTTCAGCAGTGGTCGCCTCGTGCCCGTCATGTGACCTGCAGCGGGCCATGTGACTCACCTGTGAGGCCGAGTGCATGTTGGGGTGTGGCGAGCTCTGGTGCGGGTGCCCGGGGTGCAGGTGGGGGTTGTGGGAGTTGTGGTGGGCGTTGTGTCCTTGCGGGTGGTGGTGTGTGCCTTGGTGGTGGTGGTGGTGGGTGTGATGCTGGTAGGCGTGGGGTGGGGCCTGCAGATGCTGGTGCGGATGGGAGTGCATGTGGTGGTGAGTGCTCTGTTCTTGCCGAGAGGTCATCATCTCCATCATGTGGCCCATGGAGTTCATGTTCCCGTTGGCGATGGCTCCGGGGTGCTGTGAGAGTGCAGCTTTCAGCCTCTGAGGAGACAAAAGAGGGAAAATTAATTTGTGCGCCCGGTCTATCCACTCGTTACTGTGCAGAGCCTGTCCACCATAAAGTGATGAACAGCGTCATAAATCTATATGTCACTGGAAGAAATCAAAGCTAGTTAGCCTGTCCTCTGTCTATCCTTCAAACCTGTCACTGCCCCATTTCAGCGGCCCCTCTTTTCATATCCCTAATAGCCTTTTCCTCCTAATGATGCTCTTGTGTGTGAATGAGTGGCTGTCTGTGGGATGAGCTGTGCGTTACTGCTGTGTTGTTTTAGCCACAGTCTCTGAACATGCACATACAATAATACAGTATGTTTGCATTGAAACTTTTTAGGAGTGTGTTTTCCTGGGCTCTACTAAGGCCAAAAATATTAAATTAAAATGTTTGTACCAACAGGAAGTGTAGAAATTGACATAGAGTAGTAGTGCTGCACGATTTTGACAAAAAACAGAAATTGCGATTCAATTTGTGATTTTAATATTATATTTATCTTGTAATTTGTCATGCAATTCAGTATTGTCTAGGAGTTGGACGATATGGACATTTTCTTGGACAAAATATCACAGTAATTATCTGTCATTGCTGAACTATGGATTATCTACTTCAGTGATGATGCCAATTATGAAATAAAAAAATGCTAAGATCAACTAATCATGCCTTCTTTTCATCGCGGTTACGAATATTGCTGTTTATGGTCACTGCCCTAGTATTGTCAGCAAAATTTACTTCTAAAACGGCTTTTATACATTGCAGTAGTACTAATCACAATCAGAATCAGAATAGAGTTTATTGCCATTGTCAATGAAGGTTTCACAGACTAGGAATTTTCTTTGGTGTACTTGTGCAACATGAAACATGAACTTGTAATAAAGATAAATAGTAAACTATGGAAAAATAAAAAGGATTTAACTATAAGGCATGCACAAAAAATAGAATAAGATAAAAAATCTAATAAAATAGTAATTTAACACAATACGAGACAACAGCATAAATGGTGAATTAGCAGTAAATGTGAGTGTGGACATACCACATGCAGTGCAAATGGAACAGGTTATTCAGTTTACATTAGTCTGATACGGAGTTATTAAGTGTTCATGGCTCTGATACAAAGGTATTGAATGTTATTGAGTGTTCATGATCCTAATAGTGGAGGGAAAGAATATAATTTATTATATTTCAGCTTCATGAAATTCTGGAGACGCAAGGAAGGAAAAAACACCCTCAGCCTTTGGGGTTAGGTTATCGCAGTATTTAAAATTGCGATGTCGATTTGATCTCGATTAGCCCTGCAGCCCCATACAGTAGCTGTTGTTGATATTTCACTTATATGTTGCCATATACTATACTATATACATTATACTATATAGCATAAACCCTGATTTACTGTAGCAGGTTTTTTGGTCCTTGGCTCCCTTCCCCCTTCTCCCAGCTGCTGTCAGTAGTCCACACTATGTCCAGGGTCCATATCTTTTAACAACCTTCACATTCATGATTCCCATTGGGAATGACATCCAGCTGGTTTGGATCACTGAGCTAAGACATGGTCTGAGCCAAGGGTGTAAAATACGGGGGGGATAGGGGGGTTATAACCCCTCCAATATTTAAACCTGACTAAGTTAACCCCCCCAAAATTTTTGTCCAAACAATAGGGGACTCAGTTTCGACCCCCCCCAATATTCGATCAAAAGTTACTCCCTTGGTCTGAGCGCTGCAGCTCTCCGCTCTCACTGTCCGGACCCCATTAACCGCTCCGAGGGTAAGGCTTAGTTCAAGTTTTAGTCCGGCACTTGTTCACGTGACATTTGGCGAGAAAATGTGTCTTTGTTGTTTTGAACAGCAGCTTCATTCATAAACAGAGGTGCACTTGAAACTGGAGTGAAGTTATGAGGTTGCCAAGCCAGTTTCTTTTAAGACCAGTTTCTGTCATACCAAAAGGATACCGAGCATTGTGACAGAGCAGTGCATTCCCTAAAATACTCATTTGACAGCTTATTCATAAAGCCACTCACACCCAAACGCCTCAATATACAAAACCTAAACCACAGCAGCAACAAAGCCCACAGCTCAACCTGTGGCTTTTGACTTACAGCCACAAACATCACAGCGGACGAGATGAAATATGAGCAAGAAACAAAGCTAAACAACAATGTTAACTACACTACTTTCAAATATTTTATAAAAGTATTGGAGCTTACAAGCCATGAGTGCAGCCAGGAACATCTTCTGTGTACCTTATCCCACAGCTAATACTAAAACACGCCTCGCACACCTTGCGCCTTCCTCGCGGCGCCGGTATCCCTCAGGCCAGCCCCTCCCCCTGAAACTCAACACCAATCAGAGTGTGACAGTCTCCTGCCTCTGGCTCACAGTATCGCCGAAACAAATGCACTTTTGCTGCTTGCATTTACGTGGCCTCCGTGTCTGCTGTTGGCAACACATCACGCCCGGGGAAGGACAGAGGGGTAATGGGAGGTGCCGTGGGACAGTGATAAAAAAAAAAAAAAAAAAAGAGGTAGGGGAAGAGGGGAGAGGGGGGTGGGGGGGCTAGATGGCTTCAAGTGTCTCCTCCCCGGGACGAAAAGAGTGCACATTTATTAGTGTCTCCAGATGAGTCCAGCTGGCACCGCGCGCCTCTCCTGTTTATTAAATGAATTAGAGCTGCATCCGAAGAGCCCTCAAAGTGTCTGCGAACAGAAAGGTCAAAGATGCTCCGACGCGCAGGTCAGAGGAAGAGGGGAAAAAAATCAATTAACATTAAGTCTGTATTGATACACTGCAAAAGGTGATCTCTTGATAAGTTAAAACTACTCAAATTCAGAATATTTGCCAAAGGAAGTATTTTTGCATTTAAAATAAGAAAAAGCATACAATTCCAAGATTAATTATGCAATTGTATGTGCAATGTGATGTTTTTTCTTCAATTTAAGTGCAAAAATACCAAATACTACTAACTCAAATGAAGGGCAAATATGCTTATTTGAAGAAAATGTTACTAGTTTTTAGATAGCTTTTTGCCGTGTAGGGAGTAGAAATGTCTAAAGGTCTTACCACAGTCTTTGCCTATCCATGTGCTTGCACTGCTGGGCTGGTACATTCTCGCTTAAAGTCAACTGGTTCTCCTCCTTAAGTCTTTGCATCCCGGACCACAGTGACGTGAGCAGCGCAGTGATAGCAGCCTTCATCAGCGGCCCTAATGCCTCCTGAACACATGGTTGTGTTTCTCCAGACTTGACTAAGCACATGACGCAACCGCCACATGCATTTGTCTCTAATAACACACGCAGATGCTCTTCCCCTGCTGCAACATGGCCGCCCGCGAAAAACAGTCATTAAAGGCATGCAGGTGAGAGCCTGTGGCGGGTGGCGCTGACATGGTCCAAACACTCTCTCCTCTGCCAGGCCGCCGGTCAGTGCAGGGCAGGGGTTCACATTGGGAGAGGAGGGTGATTAATCGAATAGAAATCTATGGTTGGTCTTGATTATAGGCATGGTGCTTTTTAATCGACAGCTCCTCATCCAAACATGAGGTAGTAACAGCTCGTTGTTAGAGAGCTGAGTTTGGAAACTGTTTTTGTTATATCTACAGCACTGTGACTCAAAAGTGTTGCTTAAGGTGAGGTTTATTTTGAATTGTCAATCAATCTTCTAAACTACAACAGCAAAAGCCTAGTTATTTGTTTTAACAAATAACAAATATATATATATATATATATATATATATATATATATATATATATATATATATATATATATATATATATATATATTTTTTTTTTTAAATAGCCAAAGATTAAATGCAAAACTGTTTTAATTAATGATTGAAGTAGAGATCCCCTTATGCCACCACAGTCTCATCACACATGAATGGTAATAAAGTAAGTAAAGCGCTTTATTTGTCATTGTACAATGTACAATGAAATGACATAGATCAGATGTTGGGGAGGTCCCGGGCCGCCGCAACTGAGTGTGCAGCCACTGTAGATCAACCTGACCAGCATGTTTTTAGTGTTAGGGGAAACCTGTGCAGACACGGGGAGAACATGCAAACTCCACACAGGAAGGCCCTGCCCTGGCCCGGAATCGTACCCAGGACCTTCTTATTGTGAGGCAAGAGTGCTAACCACTCAGTGCCACTGTGCCACCTTTTTTTTTCTCTAAGTAAAGCGCTTTATTCTGTGAACAAGCTGAGCAGGGCACTAAACCAGAGGTGCAGTCACTTTGAGTCCAGATAAATCTGTAAACCATCAGCCGTTTTATCTACAAAAAACATCCTTCAGACACTACATTTCATACATTGTGTCAGTGCGGTGAGAGCCATTTCTTCATCGATTTTCCATTGTAAAAACACTGGCCACAGTTTGGTTATCTTCTGACCCGAGGCCAGCTATCTCCTCCGTGACAATTGACCCTTCCACTCACTCGTTTGCTAGAACGTTTGGTTTATGTGGCTCAGCAATACCAGGTGATCAGCCATTACTGATATTTATTAAAGCACACTTCCTCTTTGACACTCCAGCACTGAGTGATGTCTCTGTGAGTGCTCCGGGCACGTCTTCAGGTTTGAGCTGGTCAGATGACTTCATATCTATTAACCCTGTTAAGAGCAGGAATCAGGAGCACAGAGCAGGTACTGCACAGACCATGCATGCCTCACCATGGGTAAATCAAAGCCAACACTTTTATACCCTTCCAAAGTGGGCAGTGTGCTGTCAGGGGACCCATGGATCTCTGGCGCCAAACAGCTGAAAGATTTAGCCACTTTGAACATTTGCTATAAAATCACCAGAGAGATACGAGATAGTGTATTTGAGATTTGGACAACAGCTGGTTGCAACTTAAAAATAGCCAAAAACAACAACATGAAAGCAGATCTGACGATGATTTACTTCTTTGTCTCTTTGGACAGTTTTCATTTTAAGAAATTCTTGAGAACTTTTGCAGCAGAACTTTTCAATAATTATGTAACTGTGTCTTTGTCTAAGCTTTAGGCCCAGCATGGGTTCACATCTGCTGTTGAAAGCAGAGTAGCTGTATGACTTTACCAAACTCTAAGGGGAGCTAGTTCTGTGCTCCTCAGCTGCTCCACTGCTGCTGCCCACAAGGGTCGGCCCATAGACCCAGCCTGTGTCCCCTAAAACTCCACATCCCCATTAGTGGCGTTTTATTAGATTTCCTTGTTCCCAGAGAGGCAGTAACATCCCCCACTCCTCTCACGGCACACACCTCTGGCCTGTGCCTCCGCCTCCTCCTCTGGCGGAGCTTGCCAAGAGCCGGGGACTGTTAAAGTGATTTCCTCGGGGAGCGGCCGGGCAGACAGTCTGATGGGAGTGCTTGGCTGTAATGTCGCCCCTCTGTCCTCACCCAAATCCTGGTCTGGGCAGGCCAGAGAGTGACCGTCAGGGGCTCAGTGGGGTTTTGGCACATAGTAAATCCACATAGAGAACCAGGGATATACATAACCTGTACAGACAGGCATACAGAGCTACACTACGTTTACACGTAGAAAGGACTTGTTGCCTGATTATAGACCAACTTCTCCAGAGAATCAACCAATCACTCTTTCTGGAAATACATGCCATTGAGGCACTTAATGTTAATTAATCTCTGAGCATTACTTATACATAGCCTAGGATCTTTAGGGCTCTGACAAAGTCAGTACTGGCCCTGGACACATACTAGACACACAGACATAAACACGCAGACAGCCCATACACACAGGCATGAGGCGAGTCCACATGGACTGTCTGTGCCAACTCTTTGGTGGTGCTCAGTGGTGGTATGGGTGCAGTGAGCCTCACGCCCACCAAGAAGTGTGCTCCAAAGCCTGTGCTCATTCTCTTGGCAGCTTCTCCACCCTGTCAACTTAATGGATGGCCCTCTGACTCCAGTCTGCATCCACACTGTTGCCTCTCTTGTAAAGCCCTGCTCCAGCACAACCTTCATTGTTATCACAACAGCCTTAACCTGAATAAACAAAACTCCCAGTGAGAAAGATGTGAGGACACAATAATATAAACGTCAATCACTTGGAACTAGAAAATCACTGAGGAGCATTCATTTGAAGTGACATTAAAGGAAATAGAGGCAGAAATGTGCCAGGAACACAAAAACATCTACGCCCCGCTGTTGGTGACCTCCCTTCTGCATCAGGGGTGCATCCGCCCAGAGATGTTACCAGAATCTATTCATGAGACCTGAACCATGACCAAATGGCCTTTACATACAGCTCCCTTCAGCATGCCCAAAACAACAGGCAGTCATCCCAGTGCAAACACATGCCACGCTCTGGCCAAAGCCCTCCTCGATAACCCGGCTCTCACTCACATACGCAGACAGGCATTTTGCACCCGCATTCAGTTGCTACAACAGCAACAACTCTTTCACTTGTGTCCATGAAATATGAAGACAGCATAATGTTAAGTATGAACTCTACAAAAGTGTCAAGTCAGAAGCCTGATAGTGGGTCTTTTCAGTCTGAAAATAATTTATTTATATAATGAGAATCAGGAGAATTAGGGTTTTAAATTTATATGGTTCACCAATCAGATACAGGTAGCTGAAAATCAACAATAAAATTTTTCTACTCGGGTTTTGGGGACAACTGCCACACACAGAATTAATAATTTGACTCAAAGCATGGAATGTTTTGGATGAATTTAGGATGAAGTATCGAGCCAAACAAACAGAACCTCTGAAAATAGCTTAAGGTAAAGTAACTGCACCAGTTCAGACAGAACATATTGTTTCTCAATACTTTTCATACCCAAATCTTCTGACCTCCATAACGACCATGAAGAGAGCGTGGTTGTTCATATACTACTACACACACGTATGGCCAGAGTTGGGTGAAGAATCTAGCTGTCTATGGTTTGCGCTGTGGATGCAGCTGTGCTCGTCTTAGTTCACGGTCTCTCCTCGATGACATCATACAATAACAATGCCACCATTCACACAGATGTTGCTAACAAAACCTGGAGTTGTGCTATTATTGTGCTCCTCCTCACAACAGCGCATTAACCCTGAGGCGCTCCGACAACAATGCTGAAACATAAACTAAAGATCGCTGCTAATGGTGCAAATGCCCATAGTCATCTAATCACCAGAGAGTTAAAAACGGACACAAACATGGCTGCCTCTCATAGTATTTCATAGCACTTTCTTTGCGCCACAGAATTCTCATTTTCCACTCGAGTATCCCACAGCTGGTTACAATTCCTCACTATAATATTGAAGACTATAAAAGTGGGCTAAAGGAACAGTCAAAATAAGTTACATTGGCAAAGTAGAAACACTTCACTTATTGGTTCTCCTGTGTGCTATGAAATGTTTCTTTAAGAGTCGCACAGTTTTTTCCCTGCCCAAGTAAAAAGGAGTACATTTAGAGCATGCCAGGGATTATGTCATCCAGCCCGCTCATGCCAGCTCCGCAGCCAACAGAGCTGGAAGAGCGAACATACATACTATTGTTTACCTCATAAAAAAATCAGCACCTCGCCTGATGCTTAGTGACAAATTTATTGTTCTTAGTAACAATGTAAACAACGGGTAATTGAAAGTTAATACGCAACACATTTCGGCGCGAGCGTTCCAGGCCGCGCGTGTGTTTGAACAGACAGAGTAGAGGGATGTGATGCCTATAACAAAAATGTTGACACGCTCCGCTTTGACACGTGCCCCACTGACAGCCTGCTCCCTGACGTCACTTCTAACCAGTGTGATAAGGCTATGTTTGGGCTTCCCTTGTATGGCGAGTGCCAGAGATCACATCTCAGGGCATCACAAAGCATAGGTCAACATGTGTATGAAATTGTCTACTGGAGTTGTTTCTGGATTTGCTCAATGTAATGCTCACTACATGAGAATTTTCTCCGCAAATGTCTGCGTTTACAATATACTCAAGAGCCTTATTCTCACAGCATAAGCATTATCTGGGGACCACATGTAAAAACTAAATCACACAGTGCGTCTGCTTTTCATGTTGCACATTCACACAGAATAATCAAAGTCTGATTTCACTGATATTGCTCCTCCTTTTCAACCTTTCATTTTTGTTGTAGTATGTTACAGGTTCCTGCTGGTCCACGACCCAAAAAGTGTTTTAAACTCTTCAATGCAGCCTCTGTTCTTCGCCAAAGGTTGCATTAAACATGCACCCAGGAAACAAAAAAGGCACTAAATTGGCGGCACGGTAGCGCAGTGGTTAGCGCTTGCGCTTCACAGCTAGAAGGTCCCAGGTTCGATCCCGGGCCAATACGGGGCCTTTCTGTGTGGAGTTTGCATGTTCTCCCCGTGTCTGCGTAGGTTTCCTCCGGGTGCTCCGGTTTCCCCTACCACCAAAAACATGTACAATAGGCAGGATGAATGATGTCTGGGTGAGTGAATGTGGTGATCGGAGGGTCAGTTGGTGCATGATGTGTGCAGCCACACCTCTGTCGGTCTGCCCCAAGGGGCAGCTAGTTACCACTCGAGTGAATGTTAATCAACTCATGTAAAGTGCTTTGTGACTCTGTCTGTGAAAGGCGCTATATAAATAAAGCTCTTCTTCTTCTTCTTCTTCTTCTAAATCATGTATCGGATCCCTCCTATTTCTGGCCAACTTCTCACAGAGATGCCTATTCCCACTGGACTAATATTATCACAGGACCTCAGAGTAGGGCTGGGCGATATGGCCAAAAAATCTTATCACAATTTTCTTTGGATTAAATCACGATTTCAATTTTCTAACGATTCTTGTGTATATTGTCTTTTAAAGGCGACTAAAACCATCTGCTTCTTCTGGGGTTTAGACCTGGTGTTGTAGTGGTTTAGTCTTGTTTAAGACCAAGTTTCAGTCAGTCCAGAGTTTTGGCATGCTTCCTGGTTCGGTCTGTGATACTGTCCAGGTTTAGATCAGATTTAATCCCAGTTTTCTCTCTGTTTATTTCTGATTGAGTGCTTGGGTTTGGACCTGGTTTAGTCTTGGTTTAGTTCAGGTTTAGTCCTGGTTTAGTCCAGGGTTTCATTCTGTCCCTGGTTTAGTTCTTTTTGTTTGGTCCTAGTTTAGACCTTGATTTCAGTCTCCGCTTTAGTCTGGTTTACTTGGTTTAGTCCTGGTTTAATCCAGATTCAATCCATGATATTGTCCTGGTTTAGACCTACTTCTCTCCTGGTTTAGTTCTGGTTTAATCCTGACAGTAGAAGCAGTGAGTGGAGACAAAGTAGAGCTCAGAGCTGTGTTAAACATAAAAACCACTGAATCACGATATGACGATGTTACCAAAAAAGCAGATCGTAACAGAGACTAGATCACAATTCGATTTTTATCATCATATCGCCCAGCCCTACCTCAAAGTTCAGTGAAATATAGCAGGTAATTTGCAGGAAAATACTACAAATTTACAAATACTTTACAGATTACTGACATGGTGGATTCACACACTGGGTTAAAACTAATTCTATGTTTAATTTAAAATTAGGTACAGGGCCTTAAAACGGCTACAATGAATGCACTACCTGGTGTCCAGGTCCTAGAGGGGACCCTAATGTACATGTTTTTGTGGTAGGGGAAACCAGAGCTCCTAAAGGAAACACAGACATGCTTTAAAACTCAGGGAGACCGATCTTTCAAAGTAGGCCCTCGATTTTGGAACAAACTTCCTCTCGACTTGCGTTCTATGGAGTCTATGGAGCAAATACCTTTAAAAAGCACCTAAAAACGTATTTATTTGGGAAAGCAAGCGAAGTCTGGCTGACTCAGCGCTGCCATAAACTGTACCATGTTTTGAACTGTTGTTGAATATGTTTTTTAATATGTTGTTTTATGTGTTTTTACTGTGTGAAGAACTTTGTGACTGTGTGAAAAGTGCTATACAAATAAGGTTTACTTGCTTACTTACATGGGGAGAACATGGAAACTACTGGTCCAACTCTTACTAGTTCAGTGATTATAGCATATTCTTCCTCCTCTACATGCCCGGCTGTGTGTGTGCAGTGCTGCAGAGAGGAGTCCAGACTGTTCACAGGGCCGTGCGGAGGGCTGACGTAATGCTTTGGCCGCTGCTCTGTGGAACTTGGCCTGCTCCGAGCCCAGTTTCCTCCACACTGTGAGGGTCAGCGATCCCACAACCACCGTCGCACAACACACCGCGCTCTATTCCCCAGACCACAACAGAGCAGAGCGCAACCACACCCGCCACCATGCGCAGCTAGCGTCGCCGAAAAACACAGCCACTTGACCCAAAACTAATAAAAATACGCTAATCTCTGTGGTGCTCACCAAAAGCATTGCAGAATGTGCAGCCCGACCACTTAAATAATGGCACTTAAAGGAGAGATAGGGATGAACAAAGATGGCACTGATGCACAGATAGGCAGTCTTCAGGCCGGAGAGCACAAACAGAGAACTTACAGTGAGATATGAGTCCCCAAGGGGCCACAGCAGTCCTCCGGCTCATTAACTATTTACACCAGAGACAGGCCTCCCGGCTGCTCGGGACCACCACAAAATCAATTAGCCTTCATTAGCCTGGACTCTGGGGCCGAGGCATGCTCCTCCTGACAGGGGAGGGTTAAACCTGCCCCATCGACCTCCAGTTACCACCAAACAGCGCACAATCACTGCAGCAAAGGAGTCAACAGTGTCCTATACGCAAGTGCCCTATCAGCTCGGTTTCTTTCTCTGAGCACAAAGACTGTGTAATCACTATTCTGGGCTCTTTAGATTAAATAAACAGTGGAACTCTGAAGGACCAGCTCATAGAGATAAGGCAAGGAAAATGCCGGAGCATGTCGTCCTGCGATGTTTACGTGGAATTTAAGGCTACCTTCACACGGAAACCATCTGAAGCAAAAGCCCAAAAGTGGCGTTTCGTTCTCACTTTTAACCCCACATTTAGACAAGCATTTTGGGGTGAAATCTGGATGCAAATGGAAACGCAAAAGTGTGTGTGAAATTTCACATTTATCGATGCTAGGTGGCAACATGCTCATCACGTCATTTCTATGTGACGAGAAACACAGTTTTGCGCTTTACACAATGACGCGAGAGTGGAGCGCCTTCAAGACTTCCACTCTGGAGGGTGGTTTCACTTTTTTTGCATTTTCAACAATGGTTTAGATTTAGATGGTAACACCGTTACCATTTAAATGGACATCCGATAAAATATTTTGCGCTTTTCACCCCCGAGCATTATCTAGTAAAGTACCCCTCAGACTGTATTTAAATTAGAAGAGTACCTATTGTGTGATCGTTGTCCTATCAACATGCCTCTTGTAATCTAAGGACTACAATAACAGACCTAGTAGACAAAAATAGTAGGCTGGCATAAAGGAATTGATTGAAAATTTTGTTATTGTAAGCCAGGGGTAGGCAGGTTGTCCTGGTGGGGGGACGATTTTCTTCCTCATCAAAGGACCAGGGGCCAAAGCTCCCAATTGTGGACCAAAGCACTACTTGCTACAAATGTCAGTGTTGTGCATCATATATGGCTAGGGAAACTGAGGAACTGAGGCATTTTCAGCATTTTCTATGTGTAAGAATGTTCTGTAGTAGAACAATTACCATCTTAAATAAGATAAATGTAGGCAAAAGCGTTTAAATTTGGAGAAAGTTCATTTGGAGCAGGTTTGGCCCAATGTTCAAATAACATTGAACAATAGAACATGCATTAATTTAACTTGTAAACATAAAACAAGAAAAGCAAAAATGTCCATGGCAAGAAAAAAATAATACTTGCTTTGTCTATTTTAATTTAAAATAGTCTGAACTGAACTCAAAATCAGTGGAAATCCTTTCAATTTTCAAGTGTATGTGTAAGAATGTTTTCACAAAATGATTTTTTTTTGTCTGATGTTGCCTACCCCTGTTGTAAGCTCTGTAATGATAATCTCGTGGGAGACGAGTTCCATTTTTTATTTGGATGTTTAAATATTGATGTTGTCTAGTATAGATAGAAATATTTGGCTACATTTTATGCAAGAAACCCATCAATGTTTAAGATAAAATCACTGATATATCAAGTATATCAAGTTACTTGTAAAAATAGTATGGTTGAGAGCATTCAATAAAGGAAGAAAGAGACACAGTACTAGTAGAGAGCCTACAGAATGAAATGCTTCAAATTCAGCTATTGAAAGTCTGAAATGTATCTGTAGTTGGAAGTGCTACCTTTTGGAAATAAAATGAAATACAATGTAGACACATCTGGCTAGTCGTTAATAGTTGTTACAGAACATGCTTCTCTACTGAGTGAGAACCAAGCGGGATCCCTGGTTGTGGTCCTTTGTACTGTCCCTAGTTGGTTCATGTGGATCAGAGCTCTTGTCATGGCTGTGAGTGTGAACGTGGTGGAGCAGCGAGAGTGCATCCACGTCCGTGTCTGGAGGGTGTGGGGTTACAGCGCGATGATTTCCCATTGGTGGAAAGTCAACATGGCCGGGGTAATGTGATTAGAGGCGGATTGTGGACGTCGCAGGGGACACATGGGCCTGATCATGGCCCGGTTATCCGATAGCGGGTCCGTATTTATCGACCAAGTCCGGGCGCGGATATTACCGACATTAGAGACCTGGACTATACTTATGAAGCCTACCTTGGAGATGGGGTCCTGATAACTAAATTAGCCTATCACTTTCTGTCCACAATCATGAAATTCCATCAGTTACGTTCAGACATCGGGGAGTGCTATCTCAATTGATCCACATACGGTTGTTTAGCTTCGTGTCTGAATGGCCAACTAACCAGAAAGTTGCCTGGCCAAAGGGTCTGTGGCCGTTTAGTGACTGCATATGTTTATGGGAGGCCCAACAGAGCATTTACAATTCAATTACCCCGATAGAGCAGAAAAAAAGAGTAAGATGTGTCTGGATGACGGCCAGAGAAGAGATAAGCCTAATACACTAATATTGTGTTACCCCAGAGTGTTACCATAGGAACAGCTGAGGGGATTCAAAAGACTACAAAGACCATCAATCTTGAGAGAGCAGGAGGAAGAGGGAGAATTAAATGCCCTGGGAATGCTCTTCTCTCCTTTATCAGAGCAATAAGTCTTCTAATGACCTCTGCTACCTCTGCCTCCACCACACTCCGCTCTGTATCAGCCTAACCTTCCATGCGAGTGCAATGAACGGCCGCTTTTCATTAGACTCTGTCATTCTTTGATAGCTCTTTTCTCCAGCACAGACTTTCCCACTTTGAGGTCTATTTATTTTAAAAACATAGGTTGGCCGGTGGCGTTGTTGCTGCAGCTCTAAGCACCCAGATTGTAACTGTTTATTCATTTGATGTCATAAGAGTTTAACTGTCAGTCATTAGAAGCACACGTAGCAATAAAGGAGCAGGTGCCTTGAGTCTGAAGCACCTTCACCTGTGCTCTCCCTGTCCCTGTCTCAGGTAGGTCTCACTCCACACGTTCACACTGGCTGTTAAGAGAAGGATGAGGTCATCTGATTTTCCCCACTGTGTTAAACTAGTGCTAACAAGTTGCAGGACCTACAGAACATGTTTGGTACATTAAGATATACATCAGGCTGTGAGTGGGCAGCTCAGCCACATAAAGAAGCCTTTATTCAGCCTGAGTCCGCGCGGCACTGGCAGGTTCAGACACAGCTTTGATTACACACCAATGATGAAATCCACACAGGCCTGCAGTACAGCACTGCTGGCACCGCTCAGTGGAAAAGACTGTTTTTAAATGTGTCACATATATATCCAGGAGAATGTGCGTATAGGCTCACCATTTTGGTCTCTGAGTGCATAGAGGGAATGTGAGTAGAGGAGCAGGAGCCACTGTGGGCTGGACCATGCATGCCCATCATGTTGGAACCCATAGACATCTGCCTCTCCATCTAAAGATGACAACATTAGCAAATATCAGTCACACAGTTCACATTTTGGGTTAATTTATACCTAGGGAAAATGACATCGCTGCAATTTCCTCAAGTATCAGTTGAGACCTTCTCTGTCACATAGATGAGAGAAAACCAAAAGCTACTTTCACATGACAGGCTGCCCAGTGCGGCTCTATGTGATGATGACTGGAGCTGCCCCAAAACAGGAAGCCAGCACAAAAGGACTTAACACAGGAAGCTGCAGCACCAGAGTTGTGTTTCTCTCATGCAAGTGGTGGTGTCAGTGTCGGGCTAACACTTCTAACCAAAGTCCTCTTCAAGCTAAAGGTGCAAGATGACTCAATTGCTCTCCTTATATACTGTATATTTTGTAGTCAGAAATCACACCAAGACGTGTGAATGACAACTCTTTTGGTCGCCCGATCTCATGGTGTCCATTTACTGTCCAGACTCCTGTACTAGGCATGTTTTGTTCAGTTCAGTGACTGCCTTCACAACAAAGCATGTCTTGCTAATTTATGCAGGAGCCAATTTATTAAGCATCATTTAGACAGCGTCTGTCGCCTCCATGTCAGTAGAGAATGAATACAGGCATCTAGTATGCTAAGAAATCGGTGCTGAATTACCTACTGCTTTTGGCCATTTTTAGAATATGAATGATAACCTCTTTTCCCACTCATGGTGAGTTTACTTTTTTGAAATCATAATGAAACAGAAACTACTCAAATGTCTCTGATCTAACGTTTACATGACCTTCAACAACTGCCAGGAAAATTGTTCACTTCAGTTGAAATACAGGACTCTCTGATAGATTTTGATCAGGGACATTTGGCTAGTTTCTAGTTGAAAACAAACAAACAAAATAAATGGCTTCACGCAACCACTAACCATGAGTGAAATAAAGGTTTTTGTGTTGTATTTCATTCATATTCTATTAAAAAGCCAGATAAATATGTACATTACGATTTCAGTTTACTATAGTTGCCTTTAGACACATGGGGCCTGAGCTCTGGCAGGATCGCTCTCACTGGGAACCCCTTTCTCCCCATCCCCTGACCCCTCCCTCTGCCTGGTCCTCAGAGACTCAGCTCTCGAAGTCACAGCAGTAATTGCACTAAGTGTGTTTTGTGTAAAAATATCAGCCAAACCTGCACCCCTTTCCTGAACCGTCAATCTTCTCCACAAAAGCATAGTTCCTAATTTTATCAACAGTGCAGATGTTCGTCCTCACAATAAACACAGAGTGACATATTACATTTGGAGCATTTGCATTGTGTCTGAGAGTGTTAAAGCCATCTTGTGTAAAATGTCACCCAATAAATGTTATAAAATACAAGAATTTATTTCAATAAAAAAAAAATCATGTTCTTACTAATGAAAAATACCCCAAAACATGTGTCTTTACTTGCCGGGAGCGAGACATGACCGGCTTGTCTCCATGGATGTTTATGTACTGAAGGTCCTCAAATCCTTCATTTTGATTCATTTTGCCCACTGCAAACATAGCACTGTTGGAGTCTGGCTGAGCATTAGGAGCTTGTTTATTAATCAGGATTTAATGACTTTAATGAGTTTAATAGCTCTTGTGATCCAGTAAAACATAACCTTAAACGTTCCACAGTTTGACTTTAACTAGCCTTTTAAAACATGTTCTATTTTGCTAGCGATTAGGTGGACCATGGGGTGAACATAAAGGAGGCAGATAAGAAGTTGTGGGGGTATACTCACTGGCATGAGCACAGAGGAGCCGGGCATGGTGGGGTCGGGCAGAGTGCCAGGCATGGAGGCAGGCAGAGGCTGTCTCTGTCTGTTCCGAAGGTGCAGCAGTGAGGACAGGGAGCCCGGCACAGGCCTGTGAACACATCAGAACACATGGGGGTCATTTACCAAGCATTTGCTCATGTGCAAAATAAACAGCGTGTATGATCAGGTGGATCAGCAGCAGTGATATTTACACATTTGTCCATCACATCATTGTCTTATTTACGTTGATGATTTAGGGTCGTAATACTATAATACATGCCTGTTCAAATGGTAAAAAAAACTAGGTGCAGCATGCCCCCAAAAAGCTATATGCTATTTTCCAGTTTGCACTAGTAATTTAGCACCTGTCTTGATAAATTATCCCCATGGTCATCTGCTGTGTGTGCACTCTTACAATACTATTTCCTAAATAGCATCAATATTGTAACTTTAAAATGTTTTTTTGCTTTAGGTGTGACCACACACTATAAGAGTCAACGCATATGTTCAATATGACAAGCAGATTAACATGTGGTTCACTAAATGTAAGTATATAATCAATCAATCAATCAATTTATTTTTGTAACGCCCAATATCATAACAGAAGTCATCTCAAAGGTCGGTATGGACAAAAACAAATCAATATCAGACATCAAGAATGATCAAAAATAAGTCACACACGAATGAAATGTCACACATGAATGAAATGTCTCGACCAGATGTAATGTCCCGTGAATAAGTAAATCACTTAGAGTAACAAGCTTAGAGTATCCCCCATCCTTAGACCTTCCTCTGCGGCGAGGAAGAACCCCAAAAAAACAAAATCACATAATGCTGTGAGTGTAAGTGATTAAACACATCTTTCGCTGTTTTAGTCATTAGTCTGTAACTTAATGATAAACAAATGTGATAAAATAAATGCTTGTATTTATTCTATTTACTGTATGAAATGTAACGCAGTGCACCTTGAAGCAAAACGTTTAATACATCATACATTGTACATGTATGAGTATTTCAACATAGTTAAGTCTAAACCAGGTCTAAACTAGGACTAGACCGGGTCTAAACCAGGTCACAGTGAGACTGGATGAGCCGCTGATGTTTTAGACCTTAATTTTGAAGAACTGTTTTATATTCACCGATTGTTCGTCCATGTGAAAATAGATGCGTTTAAACCAGTATTCAAAATACTTTTACTTTCACTTCAGTTAAAAAATATAGTGAAGTTATAGGAAAAAATGTTCATCATAAATATTCATCATAACTTTGGTGAAGTAAAAGCACATCAAATGTATTTATTTACTTTTTACTTTATTACTTTAGCAACACAATACTTAATGGTCTTCATCTGTCTTCAACTCCAGAGTACAGATGAAGACTGAAGAATCTGTACATATAATGCTAAATGCTCATATTCACTATAGTCAATAAAAGTCATTTTGAAATGAGCACAAACCTGAAACATTTAGAAGTGAGGTATGGAGCCAGTTAATGTAATCTATTCACCACATCACAGTGGCTTGTGTTACCGTGCGGTGAGGCAGTGATGGCCCCAGCTCACGGTCCCCCACCTGAATAAATACAGGTATTTTTCCAGGCCTAAATATGTGCATTTACTCAGACATTTTAGATTGCTCCATACACACAGCCTCACAGCCATTACCATCCCAACTGTGTGTCACTCCTGTCCAACATCCCAATTTATCACAATCGCACTCATTTAGCTCCATGTATGACACCTGAGCAAGGCTACAAAACCAAACAGTTCCACATGGGAAGAGTCATGAAAGTACAATGAGGGTTGAATCAGGTCCAGACAGAAACAAAACTATTAGCCGCTAGTAACTTTCACTTGATAAAAGGCTTAGGTTTTTGACTATGCTTTTGTTAGTGATAGTTCCCTGCTATAGCAAAACACAAAACAATGAAATGTTTTTCCTTATTCTAAGTGCAAAAAGACAAAGTCAAATGATCTGCTTATTCTTAGACTAGTTTCTGCAGTGTTCAGCTTCATAGGATTATTTCATGCTTATTCAACTAAAAAAACTAAATTAAATTCTTAATTGGGTTGCAGCTTGGCATTATAGATTTATTGTGAGTCCCAACTAGCTGCTCAAAATATCGATACTTAGACATGTAAAATTGTACTGAGAAGGCTCTGTATCGAGGTATGTATCGTATCATGTGTGACCTGTGTATCGAGGTATGTATCGTATCGTATCATGTGTGACATGTGTATCGAGGTACGTATCGTATAGTATTGTGTGACCTGTGTATCGAGGTATGTATCATATCGTATCATGTGTGACCTGTGTATCGAGGTACGTATCGTATAGTATCTGTGTGACCTGTGTATCGAGGTATGTATCATATCGTATCATGTGTGACCTGTGTATCGAGGTACGTATCGTATTGTATTGTGTGTGACCTGTGTATCGAGGTATGTATCGTATCATGTGTGACCTGTGTATCGAGGTACGTATCGTATCGTATCATGTGTGACCTGTGTATTGAGGTACGTATCGTATTGTGTGTGACCTGTGTATCGAGGTACGCATCGTATCGTGTGTGACCTGTGTATCGAGGTACATATCGTATCATGTGTGACCTAAGTATCAAGGTACGTATCGTACCTCGTGTGTGACCTGTGTATCGAGGTATGTATCGTATCGTGTGTGACCTGTGTATCGAGGTACGTATTGCATCGTGTGTGACCTGTGTATCGAGGTACATATCGTATTGTATCATGTGACCTGTGTATTGAGGTACATATATCGTATCGTGTGTGACCTGTGTATCGAGGTACGTATCGTATAGTATCGTGTGTGACCTGTGCATCGAGGTACATATAATATCGTGTGTGACCTGTGCATCGAGGTACGTATCGTATAGTATCGTGTGTGACCTGTGTATCGAGGTACGTATTGCATCGTGTGTGACCTGTGTATCGAGGTACGTATCGTATCGTGTGTGACCTGTGTATCGAGGTACGTATTGTATCGTGTGTGACCTGTGTATCGAGGTACGTATCGTGTGTGACCTGTGTATCGAGGTACGTATTGCATCGTGTGTGACCTGTGTATCGAGGTACGTATTGCATCGTGTGTGACCTGTGTATCGAGGTACGTATTGCATCGTGTGTGACCT